>MU181917.1:925428-942256 GCA_016904865.1 Pissodes strobi
GCGATTGCATGGTTATGCTTCCCCATTAATTGCTTAAAACTTTATTCAACACCATCTTTCTCTATATTATTCGCTTCAAAGCCGTCATGACCCTAAAAACGTCAATCATATTTCAAAAAGTATTTTAGTAAAAATTAGGGTATAATATTTTTCATAATGACCTGGAGTGTATACATTTATTAATCACTGTCGAAGCGAAAAATGTTGTTGAAACTTCAATTAATTTTAGCTGACTGGTGCAGGATTAAACAAATTATTGGTTTTTAATATCAATTAAGCTGGGTAATTTATTTAAATTTTACGACAGGGGTCTCGTCAAATCAAATGGCGCGTGACTAATTTTAATGATGAAACTCGCAGGGTCGATATGCAAGCAAAGGGTTGAAGGAAGGGTCTGTTTTGGACGTGGCTAGTGGTTATAGGTTATGATAATGTCCTTCAGCAGATTAGGATTTGTTTTAATGTGGCTTCACGGGGGGTTAATTGTCTTAAAATAGGATAAGCCTATATTAGTAAGTATGGACCATTTTCTACATTGGATACTTTAAAATTTGAATAATTTGAAAATCGCTGTACCAAGCGTCAATTTATAAATACAACTTAATTTGTTAGCTCTACTTTAACCTTTAATTTATCTAGCCACTGCTGGTATAAACATTGCATCAATAAACCGAGCTTCCGGTGCGTAAGGCGCTTTTGCGAAGGAAATATCAAACGATGTTGTCTTAAAATTGACAAACAATAAAATTTATAAACAATTTAAGAAGTTTAATTTTTGATAAATTAAAAATGGCTATCACAGGAATAATCTGAAATAAATGTATTTCAAAATTCTTTCTCTGAAAATTATTGCGAAAACGGCTCTGTTGTAGAAAAGCCAGGCAACTAGAAAATAGCCTCTAAAAATATATCTTATTTCTGCATTTTATTTGAGAAAGCCAATGATAACAAAGGCACTGGAAATGAGCGAGTGAACTAATCGGACCTCTCAGGAAAACATTTTCAATTAATACCAATACCCATTTATTTTAGATACAATTATTATTTAATGAACATTTTTAAAAATAAATTAAGACAAAATTATATTGAAAGTAATTGTAGTTTTCCGAAAATTTTGGAAAGCAGCTTCTTGAACAGAAGACTATTAAAAAAAGAATTTTCAAAAAAATCACCTGATTAACAAAAGAAGATTAAACCTGACAAACTTTAACTACTGGAGATTGCAGGAATCCAAAATAATAATGTATTTCTAAATAAATTTATAGCACAAGATGTTTAAATTTAATTAAAACCTTTTACTAATTATGAAATTGGACGAACCAACGAATGATTGTAAAGGCGGTTTGATTTGAATGTTTTAAGTAGAGGGCATTTGATCTGAGTACAAATATATAAAAATTTAAAAATAACGGAGAAGGACATAAACATACCACACTCAATCAGAACTTATTACCTCTCTATGAAATTTTATAAACTTTGTAGGCGTTTGTTTACTACCATGTACAGTTGTGCTGAAAAAATTTGGGGACATGCATTATTGCAGCTCCCAGCCTATTACAAAAATATTTAAATAGGCTGACATTCTTACCATAGGGATTAAAAATATCAGCAGAGAAAATTACGGGTAAAGCCATCTGTAAGTTTGGCTATACACCTTAACTATGTGTTAAGATGTGTATAACAACTGCAAGTGTATACCTTTATAAAATTTCTCTCTTAGAAATTTGTTTAAAAAAATAAAGGATTTTTAAGGAATCGTGAAAAATATATCCTATTATTTTTAAAAATAAAGCATGTAGCTATGTAATTAGAATTTGACAAAAACATCTTGCGATAGGAAACCATAGTAACTTTTTCTAGTATTTCATTATTTCCCAGTTGTTCCTAATCATGCCTTGTAAACGTCGTGGCATACTAACACGAATACTAAATTAAATTCGTGAGTTATTTGATCCAATGCTCAAGTTTCTTTTAGTGGAAATCGGCTAGAATCCATATCGTTTCATAGGACGATTCTACACAAGAATACTAGCGCATTTTTTTTATCTGTGGAAATACTTTGTTTTCCAGAAAATTCGTTTTTTAAGCCCAGCAATTTGTTTCTTCGCCGGTGCCGTCTCTCAATCGCGCATGTATTAATTATTTCTGTTCTGCTGTTAACGATTAACGATTGACTAATGTTACTAACACGTAAATCCTGAGAACTTGACAGATTACCTAATACCAAGGCTATTTTTCGAATAGTCTAGGCGATAAGAGGTTGTTTCGCTGCCCCGGATTTTCTCAGCGCAACTGCTACTAAACATACGCAATATTAAAAATATCCGATAGCCTAGTCGATAGGCCATGAAATATGACCTAATATTTTGAAAACCGCATTAAAAATTATATTATAGTTTTGGAGATACGTACATTAAACTAATCAAAAAGTTTTTCGCATGCGTTTCAAGTAAACAGCAGTTTAGTTTGCAATAATTACTCAACATATAGATAATGATATTAGTGATGGATACTTGCTCTAGCTGGGTATACATTTCTTTGCTTTGGGGCCTTAATTGGTTTGGTTAAATAGCCGTGGGCGGTTTATCAAGATTTGCTATAAATTTCGCACGAGCTGAGCTTATGATACATTACTGCCCACTTTTTACTTTGGTTAACAAGTTCACCCCTGTATCATTTGCATGCTAACCCCGCAGAGCCGGGAGTAAGAGATCAATCTAAAGATAATTATTACGTTGTATCGCAATGTTCTTGTTTCTGCTAAGGGTTATTAAGCGCTTAAATTTAGGTCATGCTTACATATTAATTATGAGCTTAGACCGGTCAAATAAACCTTCATTAATCTACCAATAGAAGGCGGTTCCTTCTGAATTATCTAAAAATGCATTAGACCACTGTAAGTACTTGTCCTTTATAAAGTAGTATATTACGTTTTACTCGACGAGTTTTTCGCATTTGAACCGCTTTTTGCTCGACATAGAGAATTAGCGAAAGTCTGGTCATTTTTGGATTTAAGTTATGAGCTTAGAACGGACTATAGAACCTTCGTGAATCAGCTGACTGTTTCTTTTGAAGGATTTAAAAATATGATGGACCACTGCAAGTTCTTGTTTTCTGTAATTTCCAGAAATTATGCTGGGACGTTTTCCTGGTCACTTTTATTTTATGTAAAGCGACTACTATGGTGTCGAAGGCTATCTTTCATAACTTTGAAGTGCTAGATCTCCTATGTGTTCGAGAAGCCATTGAAGATAGAAATCATGTCAGACACTTTATACACATGATGCGCATTTAAAACAAATCGTTAAAGAGTCAGCCAGAAAGGTGGTGGCCGTTGGTTCCTCTTGATGAATTGCATATGCAAGAAATAAATAATAAAAATTAGAAACGTGCAACGGAAAGTGTGTTATTACAAATAAGATAAAGAGGAAGTTCAGTCCAATCAGCCTTATAAATATCAGTATTCCAGGATTTGTTAATGCTACTGTATACATTATATATACTGCTCCCGATAAGTTAAGGAAATGTGAAAACTTGGTCAAAATTCAAATGCTCATAACTTTGTTTAAAAATGACATGTCTTAGCAAGCTCTGCAGCGTTTGATATAAAATTTTCTAGCCTTTAAGATAAGGCTGGCGCCAATTATGACAATTCCTTGGCATTTATTATACAGGGCTTTTAAAATTATGTTACAAATTTAAAAAAATTTCAAACCGTATACCTGTTCTTAGGAACATCTGGGCATTCTTTCTAAATATGCTTAAGTAAGCTTATAACCTTCTATTGAGACTATTCTAACATCTGGAGTTCATCTTGCTTTTTAATTGAAAAACCGATTTTTTTATAAAAATGTGCAAATCCTCAATAATAGCCTAATGTTCTTTGGAAAAACTAAAGGATACACGTCTTTCTTCTAAAATAGGTATCTGAAAACATCGCCCTGGAACCTCCGTCATCCAAATTTAAATCTTCATAGTACAGGGTGATTCAAAAATTTCAAAAAAATTAGATTTAAATTATTAAATTAATTTTTATTTAAATTAACTTACAAAAACCTTACTTTCTTATTACTCGAAACACTGCAGTCTAGAAACTAATAAGTAGTATAACCTCCATGTACATCAATAATGGCCTGATATCTCCTATGCATACTATCAATAAGCGTATTAAAATATTCTTGCGGTATATCTGACCAAATTCTAGGAAGGACCTGCTGCAACTGAAGAATGGTATTTGGGTGAGGAACATATTCATCTAAACTATTCTAAACTCCTTTGCAGCATATCCCATGCTGTAATTCGTAATCTTTCGATATCATTTAAAACAGCCGCGGTCGTGTGAGGGCGAGCATTATCATCTAAGAATACGAACTGCTCTCCAATTGCTGCACGAAACAAGGGCAAAATATTGTTGATTATCTGATTTTGGTACTGAAATCCATTCATATTCCCCTGACAGTTATGTAGATCGGTTCGTCCATTGAAGCATATACCACCCCATACCATGGTTGTTCCTCCTTTATAGGGGTAAACAACTTGGACTTGACGTTGATTTCTGGGCGCTCTTGGCAAGGTCCAAACCCGGACACGGTGGCGGCGACTATCGGAAAATCGACCATAACGGGGTTCGTCCATGAAAAGGACATTTCGCCATTCTTCACCCCAGTTGAGCCGTTCTGTAGCCTAAGCTAATCTTGCAGCCATATCATTGCGAGTGAGAGGAACACGTCTAAGGAGACGTCTTGATTTTAAATTAACCGAAGCCAAACGTGTTCTTACAGTTTCCTTACAAATCTGAATTCCATGAGTTTCAATTACTCTGTGCACAATTTGTCGACATGTTGATAGAGGCTCTCTACGTACACTAAGCGTCATAAACCTATCTTGAGCCCCTGTTGTTTTTCTTGGACGTCCAGTTCGTGGACGTTCAGACACATCACCAGTATTTTCAAATCTCGATTTTAATCTATGTCATCTAATTACACTATCGGAAACTTGAAACATTCTAGCATCTTCAGACTGATTTGAGCCAGCTTGTAGCATACCAATAGCTCTATTAGCTTCTGTAGTTGTTAGTTTACGTCTCAACATTCTGAGAAATGAAAACTTAACTTTGGATTAACGTCACAAATTAAATAACAAATCACCTAATTGAAACAGCCACTTAATACACATTACTTATTAGACACTTTGAAAAGACAAGTTGTCAAAGCGTTTCCATGGTAACATGAAATCAAGTGTCATTAAAAGGTTGTTAAAATCAAGACGTCTCCTTAGACGCAATAAAGAAATTAAAATAAAGGCGGGTTTTCTTAGGCAACGTGTTTTGAATCAACGTGTTTTGAATGTACTATGAAGATTTGAATTTGGATGACGTAGGTTCCAGGGCGATGTTTTTAGATACCCATTTTAGAAGAAAAATGTGTATTCTTTAGTTTTTCCAACGAGTATTAGGCTATCATTGAAAATGTGCACATTTTTATAAAAAAATCGGCTTTTCAATTAAAAAGCAAGATGAACTCCAGATGTTAAAATAGCCTCAATAGAAGGTTATGAGCTTACTTAAGCATATTTAGAAAGAATGCCCAGATGTTCCTACGAACAGGTATACGGTTTGAATTTTTTTTAAATTTGCAACACAATTTTAAAAGCCCTGTATAATAAATGCCAAGGAATTATCATAGTTGGCGCTATTCTTATCTTAAAGGCTAGAAAATTTCATATCAAACGCTGCAGAGCTTGCCTAGATATATAATTTTTAAACAAAGTTATGAGCATCTGAATCTTGACCAAATTTTCACATTTCCTTAACTTATCGGGAGCAGTTTATAATTTTTTGCAGCCTGGTACCTTCCCTGACCAATTAAAAATCGGAGTTATAAAAGCATTGTGCAAAGAAGGAGATCCATATTATCTCGACAACCTTAGATCGATCAGCCTTCTAGCGAGCTTCCTGAGCTATTTGAGCTAATAGTATCCAATCGCAATTTGTATTTTCTGCATCCCTCTGGGAAGCATATTAGGTCCAAGTTTGTTCACTATTTTTACGAATGATAGAAATTATGAGGTACCAGGGTTGAATATTACCTAAATGCCTATGCATATGATACTACCCTCTTAGTAGTGTACAAGAATGCTGCCGAATTAGCCATAAATACAATAAATGTTTTTGTAAAAACAAATGAAAGGTTCCATAAAAACAGTTTTTTTTTTAAATAAAGAAAAAATTAATATTCTATTGTTCAGAATTAAACCAAATGAAATAGGAAAACCTGGAAATATTAAAATAGAAAATATCGACTTAGAGCTTCAAAGGAAAACAACATTTTAAGGCGTACAAATTTATGAATTTCTGGATTGATCATAGGGAGCGTTGATAAAAAGTTTGTTACGGTATTAGGATAATATTCAGGTATGTGCCAGAAATGGCTGTAAGAACAGTGTATTTTGCAAATTTTTGAGGCTGCTGCACGATATGGTATAAATTTTTTGGAGTTGAAATTCGAGAATGCATTTTATCATACAAAAACCGTTATTGTGTGTTTTAGGATGTCATATAGGGAGAGCCGTAAAGAGATTTTTAGGAGTGCATTTATTCTTACAGTACTTTTCATGTAAGTATGTACTTTTATAAGAATAGTAATAATTTAGTTAAGGAAAGCAACCATGAACACAGTCAATGCGAACTATTCTTCTCATCATTTGACAATATTTGAGAAGGGCCGTGTTACAGAGACATCCGCTCTTCAACAAAATGCCAAATAACATTACAAGTTTACCCAGTATGAAGGTATTCGAAAGAAAGTTCTAGGAACTCTTAATTCAGATGGAGCCATATTCTTTAGGATATTATATGAGGACTCAAATTTGAACACCACATTTTTTTTTGACGGCATTTATTTTGGTATTTGATGTATATGGAAATATAATTAGAAATAAAGAGTTTCCTATTTTGTTATATTCTTTTTTTATACTATCCACTTTTGATTATTGTCAATAAGTTCACTCTTGCATTATTTGTATGCTAACCACGCATCGTCGAGAGTAAGAGGTCAATTTAAATATAATTATTACGGTGTTTCACTATGGTGTTGTTTCCGTTAAGGGTTATTAATTTCTTAAATTGAGGTCATGTTTACATGCTAATTATGAGCTTAGAACGGTCAACAGAATGTTCATTAATCTATCAACTTGTTCTCCCTCGAGCGTTTAAAAATATATTAGACTATAGTAAGTTGTTATTCTAAAACATTACAAAAAGTGATCTTGAGCTGATTTTCGTTTTACAGATTTTGCATAAGATGACTAGTTTTGTACGTATTTGCAAGCTTTTCCCGCGGCATCGGCATGGAGAAAATTATTGTCTTCGCAAAGTCTCGACTTCCTTTTCTTGCAGGGTTAAAGTGATAGAGGATCCACCATGCTTTTCCAGGAGACATTATGAACACCCAATATAGTTACGCTTAATGAATCATGAAACTTAGAGTTGATTTGTTTTAAAATTGTATTAAAGACACAGATAGCGATTTATTGAGGAATTTGTAACATAATAATACGCACATCGTTATAGCATCCAGGAGGGTATCTTAGAAAAGAGGCTGTAACATAATAATATGCACATCGTTATAGCATCCAGGAGGGTATCTTAGAAAAGAGGCTAACCAAATAATTTAGGCATATTAGGATTATCCCAAATACATATTTTTGAAAAGTTACTTTCTGCTTAAGCAGAAAGTCTAAATCTTGAATAGAGTTAGCCAAACTTCATAGAAATTAATTTTAAGGTATTAATTTTCACTATATTTATTTAAACAATGACAATTATTTTGACAACACGGTGTCTTCACCAGTTATTATAAATCTAAAATGGCTACAATGATGTAAATGTATACAATATAAATCAACTTAGGTCCCTGGGAAAAATCTGATTTTATTGGAATCATCAATATAATTTTATTAATGGGGAACAATTATAAGATTAATCGACTTACCTGTAAGGAAGATCAATCTTAATTATTCGAGCTTCGTAGTCCTTCTATGATAGATAGTTGGTAGGTCTCATTTTATGTCCTATCAGCGCACAGAGTTTAAAGAATGTGATAAGTAAACAATCACCCCGGCCGGCCCCGTACCAAGCCATATCCATCAGTTCATTTGTGACGGAACAAATCGCACTGGTCTGGGATTACGTATAAGGGTGTGGTGGGCCCTATCATGGAAGGACTACGAAGCTCGAATAATTAAGATTGATCTTCCTTACAGGTAAGTCGATTAATCTTAATTATTCTTCGCTTCTACGTCCTTCTATGACAGATAGTTGGTAGATGTTTAAAGAAAAATACATCAGTGCGATTTTAGTGCAGAACTATAGTATGAAAGCAACTACACACACACACACACACACACACACACACACATATATAGATGTATACACGAACCTAAAAGAACCTAACCAAATTGCTACTTAATTTAGTTAGTCATATACCTAGAAACTTTACAATGGTTTTTTTTTTGTTATAACTCCTCCTGAATGGTTAATATTTATATTATCTCTTATGCATTTAGCAAAACCGCTTTGCTAATTAGCTAACGGTAGATTATGTAATTTATTAAAACAGTGGACTCCTCTGTCGAATTAAATCAATATCCAAACCCGACCTAAAGGCGGCCCAAGTTGCTGCATGGTCTATAGCACGGTATAAATAAATATACGGTATGATTGCTTTATTCGTATATAATGTACTATTGTCGAGGCCAGACATAATTGAAGTTTTGTTATTTTGAAACATCTAAAGCAGTGTACTAATTATCCCTAGTATTATTATCAGTATTATAATTGGAGTTTATCTAGGACGAAAGGAAAAACTAAATATGGTTGTTTTTTTTTTGTTTTTATTTTTCCAACGCCATCGTCAGATGTTTTTAATTTCCCAGAATTTTATTTCAATCCTCTATCATTGTAGTATATTTTATCTATAGATATCTGTGAAATTGACCAAACTCTTTTGGCTCGCGGTGAGCAGGAGCCATGTAACTAGTGCTAGAGCTAAATCATTAAGAGTTAAGGAATCCAGAAGAAAAAATTCTGCTCAAAAAATCTTATACTGGACTAGGATTCCACGTCATAGAATATCTAGGAGTTGCTGGCTTCTTATTGTAAATACCACTAAAAGGAATCGTTTTAAAATATTTTCATCATCCCAATTGATCCCAAAAATCAATAATAACACTGACCTATTATAATAATTATCAAGGCTTAAGTACGAAAGCCCTACATACATATTTTTACAGAATAAATAATACAACTAAATCCAATTGATAAGTGTATGGATCGTACTTATTTCTTAGGGAAAATCTCCACCATTTTAAAAAGTAATTGGTGTACTGTTTTTGAGAGTGTTTTCCGAGATAGATGCTAACCTGACCGGAAGTCTCTTGTGGGATTACCTTTTTATCTTAATGATTCCCCGATAAATTGCCTGCCACCGGGAAAACTGTTTGTGAAGGGATGGTTCTCCCAGGCGAAACATTCAGTTTCTTGCTGGGGGGCAATATTAGTTCATCTATTAAGAGGTTAATCTAATATGACTGTGTTGATCAATTTGGCACTATCAAAATACCCGTAGCTTTGTCTACCTTTATTTATTTATTTATTTATTATTATTATTATTATTTGTAATACTCTTTAAATTAGTGAAAATGGTGGAAGAGCATATAGAAATCCATTTCCTGCCAATTTCACGCGAATATCCTTTTCCTTATTTATGATAAACCCTAAGGACTCTTAAACTGCTTTGGCCCCTGTTATGGTTATTCACCAATTTAGCTATCATAAAATCGTAAATATTTTCATCTATTTATTGTTTTTTGCTTACTACGTGTAATTCGGTAGGTATCCGAATTATATTATATAACACGGTATCGAGAGTTTTAGGGTAAAAACATATTGGAGCAGTTCAACATGCCATGTATCTTGCCGCGCTGTTGTCACTGCATATTGCCGCGCATTGCTACTTGCCTCTGCGAAAATATATCGGAGCATTTCAAGTTGCCATTTTAAAAAATTAATTGTCGAGTCGCTACTGAAAATGTCAAGTTCTCATGGTAAAAGTGATTGTGTGAGCAATGTTTTTTATTATTTACCTGTAATTTTACATGTAGATGTGACTTGAACACAACACTTGTCCAAAACATATCTGTTATGATGAGATTTGTGACGCTGATCCCATATTTCTGGTTTTTGGAAAACTGCACTAATTAATTGCTCTTTATTCATATTCATTCATTCGCTTACTACGAACTACGAAGAAGTCAATTTTAACAAACTACAAGAAAGAGAAAAGAACAGCAGTCTTTTCCAGAGAGCGATTAATTCAAGAAAGCGTGACCTTGAGATGACCAATGAGAGAACGAGTTTTAGGCAACTGCATCCCCAAAAAACAAAATATTTTGTTTACGAATTTCCGGCGAGATGTATAGCCAGGTGCGCGGCAAGGAGCATAGCTTTAATATGTTTGGTACTATGTATAGGCATAAATTTGTTCTATGAGCGCCGCTCGGCAATGTGAACATCGAGAGGCGCGGCGAGTTGAACTGCTCCAATATGTTTTTACCCTTAGTCATACTAAGAGCAATGACACACACAGCGGTTTTTGCCGAATCGGCTGCCGAATCGGTGGCCATGACACACACAGCTGTTTTTGCCGCGGCGCGGCGCATGCATCAGATAACGTGCCGAGGCGGCTAACAAGCAGCGACTTGTCAGTCGCCGCCGTGTGTGTTTTTCCCCATTTGCAAAGTATATTATACGCGCCGAGTCGGCGTCCGACTCGGCAGCCGATTCGGCAAAAACCGCTGTGTGTGATGGCTCTTAGTCATACGCCGACAGCGTGTAAATTGTAAAGAGTTTAATACAGTAATTTGGGGTGCTTAATTAATTTTCGTCGTTTTATTTTAAACCCGAATGATTACACTCGTCTTAAATATTTAACGACTGGCCTAAGGAGTTGTAAAAAGTAAATATATTATATTTAACCAAATGGTACACAATTTAAATTCCTATGTGATCTTTAAAATAAACCCTTAGATATGTTTTATATTTCCTACTGTAATTTTATCAGTGCAGCGGCCCAGCAAATGCGGAGTAAGCATTCTACGCCGCGCCGCCCGTACCGCCCCGCAAACAGTTTTTAGCTTAGCGGTATGACTAATGCCCGATGCGCAGTTATTTTTCGTGTTTACTTATGAAAGTATGTTTTCTACGTTATTAAAGGCTGTAAAAGACTGCAAGTGTTTTCTTTGACAATACAGGCGTTATCCTTTGACACTATCAATAGGCAAAAGGTAGTATGCATCCTGCAAATCTATTTTGCTATGTAATAATTCTTGGAAATTAATTTGAATGCTTTACGATAATCATGTAGACAAACAATGATTTGTAAGTGATATTTTCATCACTATATTAGAATTCAAAAAGATTTAATTACCTAAAAATTATGAATCACTGACTTATGTTTCCCAACTCGTCAGCATGTCTTCTCTTTCCACTTATTTTCGGCATCGCACTTCGCACTAAATAAAACGTACTGCACGTGACGGCACAATGAAATGAACTGATGGATATGGCTTGGTACAGGGCCGGCCGGGGTGATTGTTTACTTATCACATTCTTTAACTCTGTGCGCTGATAGGACATAAAATGAGACCTACCAACTATCTGTCATAGAAGGACGTAGAAGCGAAGAAAAATTGAAATCCACCTAGTTATAACAGAAAGTATTATTTCTCATTCGTTAATTTATATCTAAGAATATTCTGTTTTAATTTTCAACACGTAAAATTGTATGCTTTTCGTCAAATACCCAACTATTCAACATAATTTTATTAGAATCTCGATTAATTTATAATTCCTTTCATGTTGTTCTATCTTCTCATAAATTCTTATCTGTCCTATATATTATGTTTCACAAAACTCACAAATTAATTGGCAAATTCCGGATTTTTCGATTAACTATTTCTGATTTATTGTATTAATATATTATTCAAGACTAAACATATCATATAATGTTGAAACGATTGTTATTGTTGAAATAAATATAGAGGTAAATCAACAATATTCTGTTTTGTTTTTGATACATAAGTAGGTACAAAATTATAATATATTTTTTGAGAAATTTAGTGGGCATTTTGAAAGAGATGAATCAATTAATACAAAAAACCTGCCAGGTTTCTCTTAGTATTTTAATCTATCTAACACGATTACGTATCTAATAATGACCTGAATTTTCGATATAACCGTATATAGTCTAAAACGGAAACTCATACATTTTTAGCGCAACTTAAGTTGCCAAAACGAAGATTGAATGAGCTAGCTTTAGAACATTAATCAATTAGGCTTTATGTCTTATCAAAACGTGCAATAATTTCTAAAGGACAATTTATTCGAAAACATTAGGCACAGGGATATTGTCACGATATGTATTTTTTAGTTGTGACGCCACGCCTTAATTAGCGTGCCGAAGAGTAGCCCAGGTTTAGGACCGCACTACGTCAAGTTGAGAAGAGATAATAAAGGAGACACATTGATAAAAACAATAACAAGTTTATTTACAAACAAACTTAACACCGGTTAGACTGTATACTAACAAAGGCGTGTTTAAGTTTATAGATGAATTAAGAGATTACACTATACCCAATTAATATTAAATGCATGTCTTCTCGAGAGAGGCTTAGTTCAAAGTTTTCGACTTCCTTGTACGTCAGCCAGTTACTTCTGTCCATATTATGCTCAACTTTCCGATGCCTAAATTCTTTGCTGTGATGTTCTCTTATAGATAATCCGTCGTTGGAGTCTTATTTAGGCCGGAGAACACTTTACTTTATAAATATTTCTTGTATACACATTTATTCCTCTTGTATATACCATTGATTCACAGTTTCAATGGCAACTCACTCTTTCCTGCTTTTCTCGATAACGATAATCATGCAACTGGTTCATTTATTTTTGCTTTACTATGAAGATCTTCACCTATTTATTTTGCATACATAGTTTACTAATCTTCTCAACAATATTCACTTAACACGTCTTATTCTAGCTTCATTTTTCTTCATAAATCCTTCAATGTTATAGTCTATATATAATGTTTATTTTTCTATATTCAGTTTATTAACATCCTACGTGTTTTATTTATATACTTGTCTTATTAGTACTCGGGCTTATATTATGTTTATTTATGTTTCACTATATATTTTTCCTTATTTATATTTTAACCTCCTAAATGCCTTGTATATATCTTTTTCTATGAGCCCTTGGGTTTTATATTTACACTATATACAGTGAACCTACGGGTCTCTCCTAGTTTTTGTGTTTGCTTAGTTTCTCCTTTTACTTGAGTACTTGATCCATATAATTATACTTTTTCTATCCTCGTCCTCTTCATTAGTTTCTCCTATTTTCCTTTAGTTTCTCCTATACAAATCTGTTGTATTGCTCCATTTTGATATTTGTTCCATATACTTAACTTCTTTCTTTCTTCGTTCCAGATATGAACATGGACCCCGAGATGGCGCCTCTGTCTTCCGCGACGTAGATGGCGGCACTTGACCGTACTTCGGCACGTGGCCGTACTCTGTCTTCGGTGATGCCGACGGCCCGTAGATGGCAACACTGGGCCGTGATTCGAAATTAATGTGTCTATTATATGTATATAACTTATGCAATAGCTAAACTGACCTAGCCTGCGTTTATTAAATATTTAATTGCTTCATTTTATTGTTTAAATTAATATATTACTATTTTTGTGACGTAGATTCATTAAGATGGCGGCACTAAGCACAATTACCACTAAATTGCTTGGCGTGCAAGAGGAACGCTTAATTCAAATTGTTTCTGGAACGGCGTCGTCACTATTTTATTAATAAAGTTTATGTGAGCGGGGTTGTCTTATTTATGAATTTGTTTTGACATTTATAAGGTAATTCGTTCTGATTTAAGTTTATCACAGATTTGTAAGGTTCTTGCATTACTTTGAAACATCCCCAAACGTATCCCTGATACTTCACTCATAGATTCGACTCTCTCTACTTTTTTAGAATCCCCCGGTTGTCGTATACCTGTGCATACGTCCATCCAGGTTAGGTAAGGACCTGATCGCCCTGGACCTGTGTCCAGGTGCTCACAGATATGGGGGTTGTGGGATAGAACAACTAGAATTGGACGTACCTATGTACTGCCCCCAGTTAGATTGAGCGGAGTTGAGAGACCCGAAAGCCTGACGAATTTGGCGTTTGCCTGCGTATTTATATGTTACAAAATACTGATGGCTGCATCATTAAAGATTAAAATCGCTCCCGTCGAGGGCTCTAGTAGTTTATAATTAACTGTGAATGTTTATACGACATTTTTGTCAAGTTCAAGTTCAAACTTAGGACAGGATGATATTTAATTAGTAGGTTTATGCTTTTTAGTAGTTCACAATTTTGGAATAAAAGTGAACAGGTCTTAAAACTTTATATTTTTAAAGGTGGAAAGAAATGTTAAATATGAAACTTTTGGGTCGTATTTTCCTTTTAGCGAAATGATTTTACGATATTACATGTAAAACAATACATTTTTATTTTTTTAAATCATTATCATTCCTGTCTACATAAGAAATAATTTTCTAGGCACAGAGATACCCAAATAAAAGTGAAAAATGTTAAAAGATGGGAAGAAATGTTAAATATGAACCTTTTAGAGATTTTTATGGATTACTCATATAATTTTGCTAGCAAAGTAATTTAGCATCGGAAAAGGCGTATTATAAAACACCAACGTTCTCAACTTATTGTGAACTGTATCGAATGACTTTTATTGAATTTTTGGAATCTAGGAGAAGTATAGACCTATTTTGTATAATATACCTTGGCGGTTTTATGATCGAAGTAAAAATTACTTTTCATAAATATACTTGAAACGTAACTATCTAGGTTGCAAACGAAATACCTGCTATTTTTCATGGTAGGTAAATCAACCTTAATGTCAAAGTTGACAGTAATACTTTAGTCATCGTGCATGTATAATTTTATTTTTATGCAAAATGAGGTATTTCATTAAATAGTGCGGATGTTAACAAGATGTACACAACAATATAAAATAATTTGTATTATAAACGGATATTAAATATCAAAAGAGATGTCAGTCATGTAATTCTTTATACTTCTTATACATTTTTCCTTGCCTTTGAAGAGCGTTTATAATACTTTCTGCATCATTTGCGTCCAGAATTCTTATTTCATTTCTCACATAAATTTCCTCAATCTTTTCATTTCGACTACTGTATAAATTTTTCAAATTACCCCAATTGAATTATCTGAAGGTGTGGTGAGGTGTGGTCTATTTGCAGGCCGATGTAACGTTCCATATCTACAGATCCATTCGTTCTACTCACGATTTAAGAAATCTTGAACTTATACGTATATTATAGGGAGGTGCTCCGACCTGCTGCTATGCAATACGACGACGTCCTTTAAGTGACAATTTGTCGGAAATATTTTCGACTTCATTTTATACAAGATTTATGTGGTGAAATCTGAAGAGTGTTTTTTTTTTCATATTTTCATAGGTAATCGTAGGAAAAATTACTCGTGCGTACGTTTTCAAACCTCGTTCGGGAACTAGCACTTCCAATATTTATTATGTAAAATACTATTCTGAAAACCAGTTTATTTGTCTAACTGTGAGAACATCGTTTCTTAGAGAAGGTTGTAGTCCCATAAGAATCCACATCATGATTGAGCTACTGCATAAACAAACTGAGTTTGCTGCAAAATTGCTGTTGCGGAATGGATTTAAAAAAGAAATGAAATATTGGTCCTAAAGCACTAGAATAGGCGATCGCAACACAAAGCAGTAACGCTTAACTGTCACAAACCAGTGAAACCACATAAACTACTGAGAACAAATAAAATGATATGAACTATCGTCTATATACAGCAATAGTTTATTCCTTTGTTTGGCCTAGAATTTAACCTGAAATCTTAAGAATGTCTTCGTTAGTAACGACCTATCGGTAGGCCTAAATTATGTCTTTTGTCTTTGTTAATGTTATTGCTTGGTTAGCTCTATTACTGGCTAATAACTAATTCTGGTCGAGATGTGCTGTCGGCCAGCCAATGTTTGAACTAAATAACTCCAATATAAATTTTTAAGGCAAAGCACGTTGGGGAAATGGGAGGATCCGGCACGAGCAGCCAATTTACGGCATCTATACTAACAGTTTCAAAAAGATAGGCTGTAGCAGAGTTGTTTTCAGCTTGCATAAATAGTTTTTCAAATCTCGTCAGTACTGATAATAAGACGGATCCAAATGTGACTTCATTCACTATGAATAATAAGATATAATGTCATATTCAAACACTCACAAGTTTTATGACAAAAAATAGAAATATAATAAGAATAGCGACAGATTCACTCTTCGTTCATTTACAACTACATTCTTAACGTATAATTATTTCTTCTCGAAACAGCGACGCGACGTGACGGCGACGGACGGCCAAAAATTACATATCATTAATGTAGCATCTTGCCACATTTTTACGTTAAGCAGGGCATAAAAACGCATAATCAGCATCTTTTGATCTGGGTTTGTATTATCATAAATATTTATCCGACACTAAAGCTCCCTCTTTATTTAAAGACGATAAAACTGGAGCTGTTTTGGAAGAGGAAAAATATATAGAATGTAGAAATATTATATAGAAGGACTTCTCTAAAGCGATTACAGAATTGAACTAGGGCTCCATGAGAATGAACCACTTACGAAACCAGCACTAACTGGGCAAAACTTTT
>MU181917.1:957256-993628 GCA_016904865.1 Pissodes strobi
TTGAAGCACCCTTTGACCAATTGTGGTATATATGCTTTTTTGGAGGAATTAATGCATTAATATTTACAGCTAGCCACAGAAGAGCATCTGTTGAGCTTGACCAATAACCCATAGCCCTCAGTTTACACTTGTCTTTAAGGTACAATGAATTACTTTCAAGTGCTCTGATGGTTCGGATGCTGGGCTTGTGATACGGCGGCCAGGATTCGATTCACGCCCATGTTTTATTTTATTTTTTAAGGTTATATTTCTAAAAAGTTAAGCAGTTGACCGGTTTACGATATCTGATATTTTCATAGTTATTTTTGACCATCTGCTTTTGTAGTCAGTGGCGGATTTACCCTAAGGCCCGGTAGGCCCGGGACTAGGGCGGCCAGATTTTATGTTGGCAATAAAGTAATTTCATTATGTAGTCTATATGGCGGATGCTGAGAAAGGGGCGGCTGATAGCTTGGGGCCTAGGGCGGCCGAGACTGCAAATCCGCCACTGTTTGTAGTGGAATTAATCGGCAAAGATACTGCCAGGTGTAGTTTCTGAAATTATCGGTTATATGGTCTGCCCCTGATAAAGATATTACTTTAATTAGTTAACTTCCGGGAGGCGTTCTGTGAGGGGACAATTGCTTTTTTTGGAGGTGACGTCCGTCAGCAGCCCAATAAGCTAGTTCATGGTGTCATAAAGCTGTACCGAAGCCTTTTGTCAAGGTGATATGACCACATGTTTCACAGAAAACGCCAGTGTCTGCAAATCTACTAGAGACAAGTAAAATCTATTTTTTTATATTATTTATTTTCGATTAATGATTTTATAGTTAAACGACTGTAGGTTGTTTGATGTCTATATCGTATATATTTTTTTTCGTTATATATCATTTTGATTAATATATTTATAGTTAAACGATTGTAGGTCGTTTGCCTCTTATATCGCATATATTTTATCGTTATATATAATTTTAATTAAAGAATTTCTTGTTAAACGGCTGTAGGCCGTTTGATGTATATCGTTTATTTTATTGTTATTTTTCGTTTTCATTGATTTATCTGACTATTTTGCTTATCGAACTTACCTTTAAAATCCTGTAGTTTCTCTAATTTCCTGCATCATATATATTGTTGCTTTTTTGATGGTTGCTGTGGAGATACTTAATTTTATCTTTATTATATAGAATATTATCTCAGGTAGAGAGTTCATTTTGCTAGAGTCAGTATAAGTAATTTATTATACTGTAATTGTCTGTAAAGCTCATGGCAGTAATTTATCTTCCATAACTGAAGTTTGCAAATTTAATTTGTCGTCTTGATATCGGAATCGATTTGAGCTCAATTCGTTTACCTGTAGATATTTAACTGCTATATATGTAGATCTATACTTCACAGGTTATCTTATTGATTTATTATAATTGAGTGACTGTTTATTGATCTACTAATATTGTCGCTGCCACGGGATTAATTTAGGTTAGGCATGGTTCGCCGGTTGTCTCATTGATTTAGTATAAAATGCTTCCTAGTGGTTCATGATTGGCTGACAATCAGACTTTTAAGAATTCAACGATGAAACTATTTCAAACTAGGAAACGCCAATATTAATGTTATAAAACATAGATTAGAAAGTCGTAGTTTATTTTGCTTTGATTTAGTAGTCTGATAACATAGGTGAAATACATTACAAGAGAATCTTCTCACTAGTTTAAGGCGTTACCATAACTTCAAATTAATTTGGGATAAAATTAATTGTCGTGAAAGGGTTTTTGTAAGTTTTCATAATTTAATAAATAGGTTATTTGGAATTTTGATGTTTATTTTGGTAAATTGCAATCAAAATAATAACTAATTCGTATATCATCAGTTTTTTTAACGTTTTTATACAGGATATTTTTCTAAGTTTTATTACCCTATTTTCAAGGATCAATAATCATTAATAATTTTCTAGTAAAAACAATTATTGGTGACCTCACCTACCTGCCAAGACTTAGACCGAAACCTTTTAAAAAAATTGAATCCGTTGAGTAAACCTGGTATATTGACTAATTTATTTTTTTTCCGTTGGTAATTTTAAAAATTGTAGTGTTGCAAAGAAACTGTAAGGATCGCTAGTACATAATAAAAATATGCAGGTATTAAATTAAAACCAAGGAAATATATAATTTCATGCAGAAGTCGAAAAAGTATAGTGTGCAGCAACGCGTACGAGTGTCACACCCGTGTGAAAATGCTTTTTTGAACACCTGTTATATAATATTCTAACTAACACAATATTTGCTTGTACAATTCAATTTTCCGATGCTTCTTCAAATTTCCACTCTGTATGTTTTAAATTAATAATTTTCTTGTTCGCTGCTCCAATATTAGCGTGTCTTCTTCAAAAATTAAATCAAATCACTGCAGCGATTTAATTAATTCGCAGGACGGACAATTATATCTTTCCTGCAGAAGCCAAAGTCTAGTCGGCGATTTCCGTCGTTGTTCATTAAAACTGTAATTGACATCAATGCTTCATTAAGCCAGTTTTGCTGTTGCGCATTTTAATTTTCAAATCGTATATTTTCAGTTATTCAATTAAGTCAGCTTATATTTAATGTTTGTTTTATACCATTTCAGTTTTAATTCGTTTTATTGAAATTTTAAATATCCTAACTAGCAAATCTTTAGGAGATCTATAAATCTATGTCAAGTTTTAATAACTGGTGGTTAGTGGAATTCTAGGCTATACAAGAAAAAAAAGCACTTTCCAACCCTAATACTATTTTATTAAAAATAGAGAAAAAGAAACATCCTGACAGCGAAAATGGAAATTTTATTTAAAATACGAGTTGTGAATCTATTTGATTGAATTCGGGAATGCTTTATCAGTACGTATTATTTAGGCTTTCCAAAAGGAAAAACGAAAATCACCACCGAAAGGCCATTAGAGTATTATCTCAATATTACATATTACAACAGTTAAAAATAAGTTAATATTTTTTATAAATAGAGGATCTCGAAATCGATTTAAAATTAAGCCCCGAATGCGAATAAAAATGGAATCGGGACAGAATATTGCCCAAAACAAGTAAAAATAACTTCAAAAGTTAATGCCAAATGAACCAGCTATACGATCCTTACAAAAATCCATGCTCTAGTGCTGATTAACTGATTTCTATAAACTAAATGTTATATTTTAATTATTACTTTTGAAACAATAGATAGGAAGTGATGGTCCTTCTATCCTACTCGCTCATACATATTGTCGTTAATTATCATTTTGATTATTGAACTTATTGTTAAATGATTGTAGGTCGTTTGCTTTCATATCTCATACCTATTACCGTTATTTACCATTTTGATTAATAAACTTTCTGTTAAACGACTGTCCGTTGTTCGCTTTCATATATGATGCATCGTATCGTTATTTTACCTTTTGAACTTACTGTGAAACGACTGTAGGTCGTTTGCTTTCTATATTGTATCTATTACCGTTATTTCTCGTTTTTGTTTTCTGAACTTTTGGCCCATTGAACTTACCGAGTATCAGCTCTATTCTATCGTGTATCATATCTATTTCTGTCTCTTATCATAGTTGCTTTAGAGATACTTGGTTCCTTAATTAACCTATTTAGGAAAATATAGCAGCGAATGCAGAAATATTTTTTATTTGCATGAAACTTGGCCGAAAGAAGGTTACACCATTTCAAAAGTTTAGCAAAATAAAAGCCTCCTGAGTTCTCTCAAGCTATCACTGAGCCTGGTCAACGAGATTAAGATCACCGTCTGGAAAAGGGCGCATACTCATGATCACTCTTATAGGAAGTGAAAATTGATTTTTGGATGAAGGCTTGTTAGAATTGCAAGTAAAGTTTATTTAAAGCAATTGATCCAATATAATAAAATTATTCCCGGCAATTTAAGTAGTGATAGATAACGCCAGCTATCATTGAGTGGTTACAGCGGAAGATATTGAATTGAGTTGAACCCAATAGAGCTTATATGGGCGGAAATAAATGATTATCTTGCTAGAAGTATGACAACTCTTGGTGGATTGATTGATGAATATAACTGCGCAACATTGGCAAAACGCCATAAAACATGTTATAGGAGAGGAGAGAAAATGTGGGACCTTGATGACATAACTGATTAAAACTATAAAAATCGAGCCTTTAGTTATTACCTTAGTACATGACGACTCTTCAGATTTTTCTGAGGATAATTCTATCCGGTTTTAACTACTAGGACTATTAGATTCTGTTACTGAACTATTTGTATGCAATAATGCCTTTATTTTTTGTTATAAACTGTTTTATTTTCATGAATTAATATTATACGTATTCAAAAAACGAAAAATAATAATAAACACCTACATTATAAAAATTAAAACCTAGCTCTCCGGCAATGGTGCTCTGATTCACTCATCCTTAATTTGAATTTAGTGGCGCTATTGTTCATTTACCGTTCATTTACCGGCTACAAGGTGATCTAAACTACAATTTCTATTCTATTATGCTTAAGCATACTAATAAAGGGAATGAAAGATGACAAACCCGACCACAACTTTTATGATGGTATCGAGCTATCAACTCCCCTTAAATGGACTTTATTTTACTTTATTCTTGAGGTTTCCCACTTTTTCTAAGAAATGATTCCTTTATGTAGAAAAAGTTTATTTTCTTATAGAATTTTGACTTTTCCCACCGAATGTTGACTTTTGTATTGAACGTGGATATTTTAAATTCTTACAATGATTTTAATTTATACGACCGAATTTTAATCCAAATTTCATCCATCGAGTTTTGACTTCTTTCTAACTTTTGTTGAATTAAAAAAAATAATGAAGAAAGTAAAGATGCAGACGTTTTATAAAGTCGAAATTCTGCGCAGAAATTAAAATTTAGGTCCCACAGAAAGATTGTAAATGCAGAAAATAAAAGCTACTTTAGCGTTAAAATATTAGATTGATGCATAAAATGCCGACATTTGGTAAAATTTGTAATAAAAAGTCGAAATAACTCAGCAGTAAATAAATTACGCTAACAATTATCCAGTACGCTTTCGTAGAAATCTTAATTCTCTTGTAATAGTTGGGAATCTAAGAGCTCGTAGGAAGCGTTTTAAGGATGCTCTATACATGTCGCGAACATCCACCAAAAAATATGAAAATCTATGCAAAATGACATGCTGAATCCGATTTTTTTGTTCGCCCTTTGATCCGGAATTGCGAAATGGGTCAAAACAAAACTTTTTTGAAAAAGCAGATAAATATGACTAAAATATTATTTTTTTGCAAACTACTGTATAACTTGCTTAAATGTCCGATTGATCTGAATTTTTGATATGATATTTTTCAATCTCTTCTTAAGATGATACCATATATTAGAAGATTTTAAAAAATGACATATGGGCCTAAGAACTTTTTTTGCTCTCCTTTACACAAAATATCATCATTTTGCAGTGTAAAATACTCGATCGAGAAAACTTTTTTATCCTTCAAGTTAGGTAGGTACTATAAGCGACAAAAGTGTTCCTGACAAACCAAAGAAACTTTTTTATTGAAAGCTTTTTTTGATACGGCTTTTAGTTTTGACTGTGTAATTATTTAAAGTCCTAGAAAAATTAAAGAGATCGCGCTATATAAAGTTTGTTCAATACAGGTTGAATGTTACGTCATCATGACACCAAGCGTATTCTTATGGGATTTGCTGGTGCCATCATTATGACATAACATTGTACCTTTATTGAACAAACTATACTTCTATCAACTTCTATTATCGTTGTTGGGTGTAGGGGAACGAATAAAGCGGCTATGCGAGAGAGAAAGAGATGCATTACGGGACTGGTAAAAATAATATGTTTTATTATTTATAATTATTGTAACGTAGTAGATGGTTAGTATCTACAATACTGGAAATATAATGCACACAATTTTCTATATACCTACTTGCTGTTCAGTTTTCAACGCATTTTCCATCACAGAGACAACTTCTGTTACATTTTACATTTGCTTTTAGGCATTTGCACTTTGCTGAACATTTAAATAATTTGCAATAACAAAACGGAGATAGTATTTAAAAATTTTGGTTTGGCGTTTTTGGTCATCAGTGTTGGTATTATATAATTGCACATGAGCCCATATAAATATAGCACATTGTAAAAAGGCACTCTTGACATGAAATATAAACGGATCTTCGGTCGGCGGCAAATCCCTAAAATCAACAATTATTGCAGATAATATAATATTGTTTCAAGCTTATTTTATCTAAAGTAGGTCATGAGTGATTGTTGACAACAATAATAGTCAATGGCACTTTCCTTTTTATGACTGGAGCCTCCCTCCTCCCACCCGAAACAAAATTCTAAATAGACCAATGCTCAATAATCTGATATAAGCTGATAGAAGATTCATCTCATTTGCTTCTCGAGATAACACTATTATTGAAGGGGTCCTTCTTTTGCCTTTTCTAAACAGAAAGCTGGCCAAATCACAACCAGATAAGCAGCAGACTGTTAACAAATTGTCTGCTAATGTTTTAACATCGAGTTGATGCAAGTTTGTAAGCTTTTTAATAACTGAAATTGAATTTCTTTAAATTTTCCATCTAAATTTCAACCTCTATACTTACCGAGAAAAACATAGACAACACGAAAACATCTGTGTCCACACTTTTAATAAGAAATACCTTCAAATATTTAAAAAAAATTATAATTGCAAATATTCGCGTATCCAGCTTCTTCGTGCCCTGTGAAAGCCAACCTATCAACCATATTCGATTCCTTTTTGGTGCATTTTATTGTTCTTTCGATATCATCCGACATTTCTGCTAATATAATTTCAACTTGATCAGGTATAGTGTAATTCTCTTACAAGTTTTTTTAGATAAATATGTCAAGAGGGTTATTTCGTTACTAGAATTTGATATATTTTTTTCCAATCAGGTATATTAATTTTATCTCGTATTTCATATTATGTTAAAAAATTACAATTTTTCGATCTTCTATATCTCTCTGTTTTCTTTAAACTTTCTTCAAAATTGTAGCGATCACCAACACATACGACGAGACGACAGTTCTCGAGCTTCAGCTATAATATTAATGAAATGTATTTTAAAAATAATTCTCTACATTTTCTACATTTATAGTTCTGGTATTTCTGAATAAGTGCCATCATATATACTCTATATGCGGAGTTAAGAGTATCATTTTTTTCTATTGGCATGCAAGACACCTCAGTAGGTTATTCCTTTAATTCTTTTAACACAGAATTATAGAATTCAGATTTGTTTCCCTTTCTTATAATAATATTGTTTTCTGAATCCATTCCAAAAAGTGAAGATGGATAAGAGGTCCATTCAAATTTTTGTTTCCTCTTCAAGTTCTCGAGTAAAATGTAGATTTCCTAACATTTTTGCTTCACTTTCATATAACTCACCCACAATAGCTTTTTGTTTTTTGCATTTTCCTTTGCGTTAAATAAATTAAACTTTACCCCTTCAATTTTTTCTGCGTATTCCTTTTTTGCCTTAACTATGGCGGCTATTGCTATTTCTTCTGCTTTATAAACATTGCTAATATATCCGGAACAAATATTAACTAATTCCTTAAGGTCTGATTGAAAAAGATTATTTTTTGTTTTATGATTCTTTTAACTTCTAGTTTATTTTTTTGGTTCTTTCTTGCTTCGCAACTTGAATTATCACTGAATTCTTGAATTCGGTGCAAGATTTGTTGGTTGTTAATTTTTTTGCCATTTTCCAGATCTCATTCTGCTTATTAAATGTTAATATCTGTTTACGTTTCCGTAAACCGTTACTGTCACGACTTTTATTGCAAAATAGACAAACATCTGAATGAGAAGATCTACATCGTTCACCAGTTTTAGGTTCGGAAGCATTGCCCTCCGTTTCAGATTTTTTGTAAGCACTTCTTGTATAAGTTCGTCTACACTTAGCGTGATAAACAGAATTTAGTGTTAAAAACACTTCCTTTTTGTCATCATGATAGTTAAGAGCTATGGATTGCTTATCGGAATTATCTCTACATGCTTGAAACAAGTAATGAATGCCCTCTTTTGTAACGTCCTGTACCGTTTCCACACTACATATATCTGTATTTCGACTCATATTTTGTCTTGGACAAGAGGACACAGTAAACACACAAGAAGGATTATTACCATAATTATTATAAAAATACTAGCATCAACTATGATATTGTCGAATCACGAGAACTAAGACTAAACGTAAACTGTAAACTCCTACTAAACAGGGATTCCCGTGCTGCCTCTGCAATACATTACACACACCCGACCGCACCGATATTAAGTGAACTTTTATGCGCGCCGTGGTTTCAATAATTATTAACATAAAAATAAGACGATTTTTGAAAAAAAGTTTCAAATAAAAAAACTTCCTTTATTATTTGGATACAACTTTCTCGCTTATAGTATCCATCTATCTTTAAAAATAAAAAAGTTTTCTCGATCGAGCAATTTGTCTAGTAATCGAGTAAAATATTAGGTGTCCCACTGAAAAAAAATATCACCAAAGGCACATTAATTATTCCTAATTATGTTTTATGTTAAAACCGTCTTAAGATATGTTTGACAAAGGCCATATTAAAATTTCATGTCGATCGAAGTTAAAATAAGGGAGATAGAGAAGTTTATGCAAAAAATTAAAATTTTGCAACAATTTTCAAGATTTTTGGAAATTTGTCAATTACTCTGATTTCGCAATTCCGGATCAAGGGGCGAACAAAAAAATCGATTCTGGCAGGTCATTTTACATAAGAATTCATATTTTCTAGGTGGATGTTCGCGACTTGTATAGAGGTGGTCGATTTCAGCACCTCTGGGTCCCAACTCTAAGCGCGCTAGATCTGAGTTTTGGAAACACAAGACGTTACAGAAAGATCTGCAGCGAGTATTAGAAAATCTAACAGCATAAGGCTTTGCTGAAATTGATATAATCAATCTTGATTTTAGTGGATTAAATTTAATATTGTTTTTAAGGTCTCCAAAGCAACTTGCTCTAGACATATGAATATTTTAGCTTAAATCAAATTAGTGAGAAAGGGTTGTCTATATTATATTATTTATACCAATCTGAATGCTCTTTTGCCTCATATATACTCTCAAGGCGAAAATTCATTTAAAGCCAATATTAATATATTTTTTTTTAGTTTTGCATCGATATTGATTTTTTTTCTCAAATTGTATCGCTTTTATCGTGATTATTATCTCATTGATTTCGCAAAAAGCTTTAAGCAATTTCGTGTCTTACAGTGTAGACCGAAAACTTGCATTTTACCCTAAATTTCTGAGCAATTCAACGACAAAATGATGGGTTAGTTTGACATTTTTAAATCTCGTAATTTTTTACATTTCTTTTTTTTATTGATATCAATATCTATATTTTTAAATCAAACACAATTTTTAAAGGGATTAGCAAAAACTAAAATCACTACAGATAACAGATACATAAAAAAGCAGTACTAATACGCGATATATGGCTTTCTGGTGCTCTAAACACTGCTGCCATGTGACGTGCTAGTGACTGTACAGGATTGCGCTTTGAGGAATATTTTCCTACATTTCAAGAAGAGCGAAGCGAAGATCCAGAAGTGAATTTACATATATATCCCTGTTGAGTTCAAGGCATCGCGTCAGTGTTGCGGAGTTGAAATAAATGCGGAAATGTCACAACCTTTGGTTCCAAAGAGGTACCGATTTCAAGCAAAACCTCCTACAACTAGGCCAACTAGCTAATATTAAAATTAGCAGTGACGTCGTCAAAAGTGGTCTATACTTTTTTGCCTTAAGAAAAGCATTAAGAGGAGCCAAGAGGAGCCCAGTAAAAGTATTAATTATTTTATCGCGCCTACTTGCCACGCTGCGCTGGGCGACTGGAATGTCAATTCCCATCTCGACCTGCCAGATTGGGCGCTTTATCACAATTTAAGCTACTTCTCACTCTAGTTTGCCACAAATAATTATTCAAAGAAACTTAAAATATTCGTCTTGGATTCCAAGATTACAATTAACAATATATTAGATACTTAATGTAAAAGTTTGCTTTGGTATATTATAGCATAGTTATATTAAATATAAATAAATATTTAAAATCCGAAAAGTAAATTTATAAAAACCTGAAAGTGAAGCAATAACGGAATCAAAACCTTTAAGAAAATAAACGTTGCTAAGCAATAACCTAATTATTTTCTATAAATATTTAGTTCCATTTAAAAACATAATTTCAAATGTCATTCAACAAATGCTGTAAAAATAAAAGTCCAACTAAATATACGTTAAATAGTTTACATCCCAAATAATGTATGAAACTAACTCTACCAACCCAGACGAACCAAATCCTGATGGTCAGAACGAGGCAATTCTACAAATTCCTAACAATATTTTTTTTTACCATTGCGCAAGGAGCAACGCAAACGATTTAATATTTGTTCCAGGATGACCAGACGGTTCTTAAAAATCTGGCAACGCTGCCTCCAGTGCTGTCAGTTGGCGTACCGATCGACGTTCGACCGCTTTCTTATTTATTTTTCAATTTAGATTGATTTTCTGTTAATTTCTTTATAACATTAATACTTTATTCTGTTTAAATTTATGTGAACAATGCCGTCTAGATGTTGTGCCCCAGGCTGTCGTGGAAACTTCCTGACCTAAAGTTCAGGTTTTTAGCTTTCCAAAATGTTTGGACTTGACCTGTTGCTTTCATGTAATAAGAGTTTATTTTGTGCTCGTTCATTGTGTACAGCAAGTTTATAAAATTTGTTCCTGTTAGCTAATTTTGGGGTAAGTGATATTTAGTGTAATTATGCCTCATAAAGGATATAATGCAATGTTTGCTATATGCCCTCAGTGGTCAAAAAACGTCATGAACTAAAACGAGTCAAAATAATAAAACATGGGTGTTCCCTTAGTTTAAAGGCTCTTTTTCCATCATTTATAAAAAGGCAAAATGTTAAATTAGCTCTCAAAATATTTAATCCTATTATTATAGAGGCTCTAAAGGGTTTTCTTAATAATTTGTCACATTCACAAGACACAGTACAGGATCTGAAATGCCAGTTAATCACTTATTTAAGTGGATATTGCTGTCATATTGTTTTAAAAAAATTAGGCTGTGAATTTTGCAAAGAAAATGTAATTTTAAATGAACCTTGTGTTGTAGAACATGCTTACAATTTCATTAATTCCTTAAGTCATAGGGCTCTTTTATATCCTCATGAACAAATAGTGGACTAGTTTCAACAGCCTATATTATATTTAAAAAACTGATTAATGAGTTCAAAGACACATTTTTAGATATTTATAATAAGCTGAACTGTTGTTAAACTATCTAAATCAAAACAGCCTTTTGACTCCTTTTGAAAATTATAAAAATCACCTAAAAATTGATTGAAAAATTTTTCTTAGCAGCATGTCAAATACACGTCTTAATAATTATTGTTCTAAACATAATCATAATCCTCTGGGTAAAAAGAAAAAAAGGGAACTGTATACTTTTAATAAATAAATATTAGACCCCCATGAGTAATGTACCCAATCTAACACAAAAAGTAAAATCTGAAACCTGTATAAAGCTTTCATATATTATCACAAATATTTGAGTATTGCAAGGTTCTTTGGATGGAGAAAACCGAGGA
This sequence comes from Pissodes strobi, assembly GCA_016904865.1. Lineage (NCBI taxonomy): Eukaryota > Metazoa > Arthropoda > Insecta > Coleoptera > Curculionidae > Pissodes > Pissodes strobi. The sequence continues at coordinate 968,885 of MU181917.1, forward strand.
GAAACACTATCAAATTTGACATTACTTATACCTATAGTGATATTTTACCAGCTATCTCTTAAATAGATTGGTGGTAGGCTAGTTTCAGTTTATCAAAATAGATTCTATTTTGATAAACTTGATATTCAAAGGTTTTTGCTTTGAAATTTCGTTTTCCTTTAACAAAAATATAATTAGGCGCATCTAAGGGCTGAGTTTATGACTCGCAGCCTTGTTTTAACCGGAAGCCCTTAAATATTAGTGACACCTATAGTGACATTATACGAGCTATCTCTTAAATAGATTGGTGGTAGGCTAATTTTAGTTTATCAAGATAGATTCTATTTTGATAAACTTTATATTCAAAGGATTTTGCTTTGAAATTTCGTTTTCCTTTAACAAAAATCGAATGAAGCGCGTCTAAGGGCTGAGTTCATGACTCGCAGCCTTATTTTAACCGGAAGCCCTTAAATATTATTTATGTATGCAGAAAAAGGTAAGTACTTAAACTGCAATTTAATTTTTTATTTAAAAACTGAGTAATACACATTATCAGTCATAATAGGCGTGCTTAAAGTAATATCAGCTTTTAAGAGGTCTTGTATTAGGCCAATTACGTTTGAAACTACATATAAAAAAAGTTAAATTTACAAAAAACAAGTTTTTGATATATTTTTTCGAGATTTTTGCTTTTAAAATGTGTAGTTAACTGTGAAATTTTAAAAGAAATTGCACATTTTAATATAAGCCTGTAAATAAGTTAAGACCACTTTTGATGACGTCACGCGTAAGCCGTCTGGCCTTGTTGTAGGAGGTATTGTTTCAAGGCGCTTCATCTTAAGCTGCGCACTGATTTGTAAGAACTAGGAAAGCTAATGTACAACAATCGGCTGCATGCCCAGGTGTTTTTGAATTATTCGTGTATGCCTTGGGTTAGTTTTGGTTAGTTTTGCTTCTGGAGCGAGCGAAGTTAGCGAACGGCAATACGTGGTGCTTTAATATTTGAAGATGACTTCTTTCTCAAATTAATTACAACACAACTGCAAAATATAGTTTTCATTGTCTTGGTCTTTGTGTTTTATTTTTACAACATTTGTATGATAAGATGGAAGCAGTTCAAGATCGAACGTCTTTAAATCGACACGACTTTGAAACTAAATGAGCACGGAAATGTAAAAACGCGATCCTGACTTGTTTCTCGTTGTCAATTACGAATCAGCCTCCCTGACATAGCCCACATATACTAAATCAGGCTTAGATCAGGACTAATCAATCGTTGAATGTCCATTTCATCCAGATAATCGTTGACGAACGAATTGACGTGGTCCGCTAAACATTCCACCAATATACCGGTTAACAGTTAACACATCATTTTCATTAAAGCCAGGACTCTATAAGCATGTCCTGAAATTACAGCTCACGCCATAATATTACCGCCTCCTATAGTTGATTTTGGAGATATGCAATATTCAGAAAAAACGTCCTCATCATCGTATTTCGCATACACGTTCGCGTCCGTTCGGTGAACACAAATAAAAACACAATTCGTTCGTGAATAACATCCATTCCCAATCTTCGTCATCCCAGTCTCTATGTGCACAAGCGAAATTTAATCGTTGGATTACAGGTATCGCTGGACAAGCAGCAGTCCTCCTGACATCAACCCCTGTTCATGAACAGTTAGTCCAGATACTCTTGTGCCACGTATATTTCCAAGTCGACGACTAATAGCACTAGATCTTACTCGGATGTCCCGTAAACCAGTTAGAGTAACAAAATGATCATCTCGTTGGTTTAGGGCTCGTGGGCTTTCTGATCTTCGTACTCATCTATCTGACGAAAGTGACTAATCGCATTTTGTACAGTGCTCTTAACTCTGCTCAAGACATGTCCAACGTAGCGTATATCACGATCATCATCAACAGCTGGTGCAAAATCTCCTGAGCGTACATTAAAAAAACTTAAAATGCTGGTTGATAAAAGAAATGTAAGCAACATAAACAGCAATAGAATTGCCTGTTGCTTGACTGAAATAAAATATTTTTAGTTTTTGTCATTGTTGAAAATTTCATAGTTCCCTTTTAAAATGTGTGTCTACTTTAAAAATAAGGATATTTATGTCAATAAAAAAAAATGTTAAAAATTACTAGGTTTAAAAACGTCATACATTTTGACTTTAAATTCTTCCACCGCGTTCAGAAATTTAAGACAAAATGCAGCTTTTGGCTTTACACTATATAACACGAAATTCATTGAATCTGTTTGCAAAATCGATTGCAGATAGCAAACTTAATAAAAACGCCTACAACTTGAAAAAAGAATTATTAAAATCGATACAAAACCTATCAGTTTTTTTAGATAAACTTTGTCCAGTTTTTTTTTTCAGAAGAATATAACAAGAATTACCACATTTATGACTATCATCATATATTTCTGTATTAAATATAGCTTCTACTTTACGTGCTTCCTGCAATATTCTATTAACCCTACCAAGAACTAGCTAATGATAATGATACTTATACTGACAAAGCGATCTTTTCAGTGTTGTAGGTATAAAGTATTTTTACTTTTATTTTAGTGGTACTAATATGTTGGATTTCCATGGGTTAGTATACCTCAAAATACAAATTAATTTAATATTTGTTTCATAATATTATAAACGCAGGAAATTTGTTGGGAATCCTGCAGACTTAAAGTATTGGTATTTTGAATCATTGAATTTTACGGACGATGTATTTTCGTCTAAATTACTTTAGACTTAAAGTTTTATTAAAATGCGAATCAAGAGAATGGTTGATTAAAACCCTTCAGAATTTCGATGCTATTGTTACTTAATAAGAGCATTCCTTAGCGCTGATGAAAGTTTGTCTTCGAATTATTTTATGCAAATTTAAGCAAAACAATTTTCATCTTGTTTAGAATAAATTACCCCTTGTTCTGGCGAAGCACATTTTATTGTGGCAATTGTAATGAAATTACCAAAGGAATTTAATAAAAATTTATTTAGGGCGCTAGGGGAGCGTTTCCATTACATGTTTTACACTAAACAAATTGTCCCATCCCATATTTGACACACCTCTATTTTAGAGTAATACATCGACGAAGGGGAGAAGCTTTGCCGGTTTATTTGATGTTCGTGTCCTCAAAATACGTAGTTTGTTCCAACGCTTTTCTCCGGGTTTCTTCACTGTGGATTGTATCCGCGTAAATGTTCACTATATGGCATGACAACATCGTTTTCAAATGTTAATTTTAACGTGAATTTCCTGTTAATATTTTTGTCCAATTTTATTACGGCCGGCAGCTCTAATTATCGCTTTATGAGGAGAAATTTATAAACCTGTATTTCAATTCTACTCAGGAATATTTCTGGAAACTTTAATGCTATATAAATATGTAGAAATAAGTGCCATAAAAAATAGGTAAAAATACCATGATTTATAGCAAAGCCAACGATAAACATAAAAGGATTTTAGAAGTACTCAAAATTCGGCGAAGAAAGTTAAAGTTGGCTACAAAAAGTCGTCATCAAAAAAGACAATTTAAAAAAGATGTGTGCTTAAAGTCACACGAAGAAGTGATAACAATAAAGAGCATGAAAAACTGTATAAGAAATAACATTTACCTATCAAATCCTAATTTATATTTAAATAAAAATTAACAAATAATACTTAATACGGTATACATAATTTGTGTAGAATACAAAAGAGGGAATATTCTTAGTGTACTTATCACAAATGCTATAAACTTGGATGGTTTAAAGTAGAATTTTACCTCGAAATCTCCCACAAAATCATGAGAGACCGCTGCTTTTCACTTGAAAAATGTCCAAATTCTCCGATTCGGGCTCATTTTCCCAGTTTCAAATCGTTTTAAGTGAGATTTCAAGTAAACAAATCTACCTACATACTATAAAAACTATACTCATCGATATGCTGGAAGTGAAATTTTACCTCTGCCATAGAATCGACACAAACTGCATCTAAGCGCCAAAAATTTCCAAATTTATCGATCTTCCCCATTTTTCCAGATTCAAACCATGCATTTTCAAAGATATTTCATGTAATGAAATGTATAAATCTACATAATTTAATCTAAGCGTTATGTCAGACGTATTACCTAAAATTTACAATAATGGATCAAAAGCAAGTCTATCTATCCAAACTCGTAAATATGCCGAAGGATTGAGATCTTGAGAATTTTGTACGGTGTTCTGCACAGTTGTCTATAACATCGATTTATCGCATTTCCCATCATTTTTCTGACCTACAAATCGATGTTTTTACATTTTCCCTAAAAAGTTCATTTGTCCGACATTTTCGAAATATAGACGGATTTTCTCTAAATCCGTTTTTCCCTAGAAATTCCTTGTAGACCTGTGGTCTCGGTTTTTTCGATGGTCGCGACTTTTGCGACCCTAGCACAACCCCTTTTTAAAAAATTTACGATACGGTAATACAAATAGGGTTAAGATGGCCGGCAAAAAGAATATGTCTCGAAAATTTAAAATCGCGCAGTAACTCGGAAAAGAAAAATCGATCCGCCAAAAACAATTGACTGTTGGCTATCCCAAAGTGTTGCTTAAAAATGTACCAAATTCGAAAATTCCACTTTTAGACGTTTTCGAGAAAAAATATAGAAACCTTAAAAAAGCTCCGTCAATCGTCGTCCGTATTTTATTGTGTCACGCGAGTATAGCAGCGCTCCGTTGAGTTCGCTCGGCTAAAGCCTATTCGAGTCGACTTTACACGAAGGAGCGTTACATGACCGAGCCTGATGATTCATTCTTGTTCACTACCCAGGATTTTTAAGCTGAGAGCGCCAAAAGAAGTGTTTACTTCCAAAAAAGAAAGAGTCAAAATTGGTGCAATAAATTAGTTTTGAATCCGTTTTTAAATATATTAGTTTAACCTCTGAATACCTCAGGCAATTTCGCACAACTCTTGAATGTATGATCGCCACTTTCTTATAATAATGCCTATGTCATTTTATGAAAATCAGTCTAATAAATAATCATTTCCATTCATCTAAAAAACTTACGACTTTAGTATTATTTCAAGTAACAGGTACTTTTTAAACAAACGTAAATTAGTATATTTTATTACATTTTCTCATACTGTACACCCTGGATTAAGATCTGACCTGTTTCTTATCTATTTTATGAGTGCTAAAGTTTATTTACCATAGGATTATTTAATTTGATAGTCACATAACTAATTCAACTATTTATTGAATTACTAATCTTTCATTTAAGTAGCTGTAGTTCTATTGGGTACTATATAACTTATTTCTGTGAGGAGACTATGTTGGAGTGTTGTAGTTACTAACTAAATTAGCTAACCGTGAAAAAATATAGAATATCAAGTATAGTATAAAAAATGGGTCGGAGAGCCGGTGTATGATTAATATAATTTAGTTGTATCCAATTTTATTATTGCTCTGTTTATTTAAGCATTAATGATAACAGCATTTAATATAACAAATTTCAATAAAGGTGTTTTTACTATGTGTACTATTTACAATACGAGCGATAGTGAGTACTATAAAACACACGAATATAAAAAACATTGTGTAGCCCATATTTTTCTATTGGTATTTAAAATTCACGAATAAATCAATAATATCCTTTAAACAATGATAATATTAGGTCAAGAGATCTGTATGTGCTTAAGCGATAGACAGCCTCCAGTACCACTAGATATAGCGATATTTAAGTTTATAGTCTCCGATATACCCAAAATTCAATAATAGTCACTGCAAAGCACCAATTGGATAGCGCAATATCACCCGCGGATGCTGCTAAAAAAAACGACGCCATGGTGCTTAGGAGCTTAGCTGGAGAAATCGAAGTGCAAGAAGTCAGCAACGCTGTTATGGACAAATTCGGGGTTAAAGTGATGGAAGTCTATCGAATGAAAAAAAGTTAACTATCGCTCTATCTAGTGGTACTCGAGGCTTATAAATATACGAGTCTTTTGAGAAACTAGGTCAAATATTAGGCCATCAAGACACTGTAAACAAAAATGGACGTGTTCCAATGGTGCTAATTGCGAAGAAAATCATGGCTCAGTAAGCATTGATTGCCCGATTTATCAATATAAAATAAACCTACTGCAGCCACCGAAACTAATCCAATATAAAGCAGCGCCACCGCCAGCATGACCTGCCTGGCAGAGTCTCATGGGACCACGGCAGGAGGCCTTTAAATTAGTGCTGGCAACCGAAGACGGTTTTTCGGATAGTCTGTTAACCGGTTACGGATTATCCGCGGTTTTTCAAAAAACCGAAACCGGTTAACCGGATACTCGGTTAACCGGTTACCCGATTTCTCGTTTAACCGATTAACCGAATAACCGGTTTCTCGGTTAACCGATTAATCGATTATTCGGTTATCTAGTTACATGGCACTGGGCCACCGGGTTCTCAAGTAATGGTAAAAAAGATAGAAAGTAAAGTAAAAACTGGGTATTTGGAATCGTAACCTACCACATACCTACTGGACGGTGATTATATTTGGAAATGCTTTTAGAGGGCGATTGAAAAATAATATCTACCTTTAATAGAATACCTTTATATTTATTTAAGTTTTAAAAAATTGTAATATTTTTTCTGCTCAGAACTTATATCGATTGTAATTTGTAATTAATTATTACCTTGGGGTTTATTTCCATAACGACCAAAAACTGGAATAAATTTGGTTCACTAGAATTTAATGATTGTGCCCTAATCGGCAGGGAAACTGAACTAATGGAAATATGCTTAAGAACAAATTATAAATTATGATTAGCCTATGATGACTGTGTATTAACCGATTAACCGATTGTCCGATTAACCGGCTATCCGATTAACCGGTTAACCGGTTATCCGGATACCCGGTTTTCAATATTATTCGAATACCCGGTTTTATCCGAAACCGGTTTTTAAGAAAACCGAATAACCGGTTTCAACTTTTTTCGGTTTTTGCCAGCACTACTTTAAATAGTACGAGAACGAGTTCCCAGCTCATGGACCTCAAATATTCGATAATAACATAGAATAGAAGCGCTATCGGTGTTTATTTCGCGATATGGTTAGTTATGTTTAGATGCATTACAGCCTAGCGATAGATAATATAAGTTCTGAAACTGGTGAAACACTTTAAAATGTTGACATATATATTTGAATGATTCACATTTTGTATTTTTATCCGAATTATCGACAGAAGTGGAAACACGAATGGTTTTATTAATTGTATGTTTATTAATTAGTCTATCTATTAAGCTGATATTGAAACAATTAAATTGCGCATTTTACTTAATTGTCTCATTTCATTGATAAAAATCTTTCTCTATTGAGAGAAAAACTAATCGTAAGGTATATTAAGGAATAAAAACTGGCTAATTTATGTTAGTCATAGTGGAAGGAGTTAATTGGACTATCTTACAAATGTTTGTCTTTTTCTCCACCTGTATGTACAATTCTTTAGAAAGTAGAGCCGCTTTGGCTCTAGCTCCAGGGTGGTAGCAGCACGTGTGCTAGTTTAATGATCCTAACGAAGCTGAAAAATTTAAAAGAAACTGGAAAAGGATCGACGTTTCGAGGAACAAATCTCCACCCGTTGTCAAGAACGAACAAATCTAAAAATTAAAATGCTTAGTAAATGCTAATAACAGTAAAAAGCTCTTGCAAAATTGTCAAGTTTTGAATTGACTTTGACAAGATGACAATAATAATGTCATATCGTATCATTACTGGTTACTGGTCTTTTTGGTTAGTGTGATATTGAGCTGTTATTAGGTAAATAATTGATTCGTTTGTGAGGTGTTATATATCTACAATTTGGTGTTATGCGTTTAAGAAGAATTCAATGATTTTTGTTAAAAGGTTTAATTAATTTTTAACTGTCCATTATCAACTTTAGCTTTCAGCAAAGGTAACCAGGTGCTATTAAGACTAACAGAAAAACACATTAACCGTTATTTTATAAAATTAAACCACTTTCTTTAATTTTACGTTTTTTAGATGATGGTTTCTTTGAATCCTCCATAACAATATAGAACATATCAATATTAGGAATATATCGGTTAGTGGCAGTATTTTTCTGAAAAAAATCAAATTCCTAGGTGTTATTATCGATCCTAATCTCTAAAGTCTGAAAGCATTTTTTTCATTTTCATCTAACAATTTAAATGAAAATATTGGTTATTTTTGAAATTAGAAAAAAATTTCGATAAAAAGTTATTTTATTTCATCTGATTTTATACATGCTTTTGCTTTAATGTACACATGGCGTTAAAAAAACAAGGCACATATCAACTCTGTGTTTTGAAATATAACATATCACATTTATTAATGGTTTTGAATTTTCTATTAAATTCTGCATATCCTATAATCTATCATGTCATGGCATTGATGTTTGAAGTCTCATTTACTGAATAATTTATATTTTCTGCTCATATTTTTTGAAATAAGCTATTCGAATGTTGAAAGTGGTCCAGCTTTATTTCAAGAATGATAATAGAACACGAGAACGGTATAGGGAAAATGCTCAAAATGGACAAAGAGTATCAGTTGTACCAACTATGATTAATACGAGGAAGTTATTACAAAAAACAACATCTCTAGTAAATAAGAAAAAGAAAAAACGAAGAAAGACATCTTATCATATTGCCTTATCTTCAAGAAAATCTGTTAAAAACTGTGTCAGAGATAATGGATCCCAAAACAAGAGGGTTACTTACGATATAGTTAGTTCAGAGAACTTTAAATCAATACGAATACCACGATTTTAAAATTATGCCGGTTCAATAATTAAATGACGAACAAAAGAGAAGAAGATATGAATTTGTTAAAATTATAAGAGGAAGTTTTAATCAAAATCCAAATTATTTCAACACAATTTTGTGGTCCGATGTGGCGGTATTTACCACTGCCGGTATTTATAATACTGTCTATTTGATCCGATGCAAATCCACAACCTGTTGAGCCAATTGCTTTTTAAGAACGTGCCAATGGATTAAGTCCGGTTTTTATCCGTGGCACCTTAAACGGGTTAAGATATCTGAAACTTTTGGAAAATGTAATTCAACTGTTTACCAGCTCGGCAAAATATAATTTGACAACAAGACGGAGTACCTCCCAATAATATCCTGGCAGTAAGAGACTTGGAACAATCAACTGGCCCGCGAACTCTTCAGGCTATTTGAAAAATACATAGAAAAAAATTAATAATTTTGAAGAAATTGAGAGAAAAATTCTCGAATAAATAAGAAATTTTTATGAAAATGAGAACGAAGCCATTTTAAATTCACTGGAACGCCAGAAAAGCATTTAAGAGAAATAATACGCCAAGGTTAATGGGGGATATGCAGAGCATTTAATTTAGGCTAGAAATTATACGTGTTATTTATTTTCAGGTTTATGGTTTATTATAAGTTTAATAAACAAAATTTAAAAACTATATATTATAGCTCATTTTGGAAAATATTGGTAGAAAATAGAGATAAATCATACTTCAAACATCAATGCCAAAACATTTAAGAAATAAACCTTTTTCTTCAGGTAGCAGCAGGTATTTAAATAGGTAAGCAATCACATCGAAAAAATTATAGTATTTCCTATTTCTAAAACCTTTAATATTTCGAAAATCGTTACATGACATATTATGCACAAAATATGTACGATTTAATAGAAAATTGAAAACCATTAAAAAACGTGGTACCTATATTACATTAAAAAAAAAACAAATTTACTTGTGTCTTACATTATTGAAACACCATGTGTACGTTAAAGTAAAAGCATGTGTAAAACCGATAAAATCAACCAACTTTTGTTGAATCTTAAAATATTTTTTCTATTTTCAAAAAAATAGAGATTTTTTATAATTTAAAGAGTTATCTGGATCACACTATACAAACTAAAAGAAAAAGGTTCTATCCAAGCAAAACAAATTGGTGTTGCATGGCCAAACCGTTCTGAATGGTTTTTCTTAGTTAAGCATTTTTATCGAATATACCCATCTCGATTTTCTCGAACGCATGAGTTTTGTTTTCAAATAAACGTAGTAACTGAAGCGTTGATTTAGCCAACCACTGAAGTTAAATCAACAAAAATTTCATCAAAGCAAATACGGTGATAACGTTTCGATTTATTAATATTGATAATTGTCAACTATTGGCTAATAACTTCAGAGCATATTCCATTAATATCAGATGGATTTAAATTTATAGGCTATATTTTTTACTATGAAACTAGTTGACATTCTTTGTGGTCCGTTTAAAATGGTATTTAACTGTCAAACTGATTTGCGGTGTATACCAAACGTATAAATTTATTCAGGTTATTTCAATTAAATGTGATAAATACATGCATTAGGTGACAACTCATGAATTATTTTCTATGTATAATTGTATAGCGGTGTATTTATTTTTTAAATTGTGTTTTAGGCATTCTTTCTAATAAATATTGAACAAGAACGCAAACGGGTAAAACCGCTCTGCCTATTCCTTTGAGGGAAAAAATCACGGCTTAAAAATTACCCTTCTCACGCAAACCCAAGTTAACTTTGTCCCTTTGTCCCTACATTCATTTAATATTTATCACCCAATTTCGCTTCACGTTTGAAAGGGGGGCGCGGGACGTTGCGAATGGCCCTCAAAGTGAAAAATTACCGAGTAGAATATCTTCCAGATAGATCCATTCATTGTAGCCAATATGTATCGACAGGTGTAAAAAAGTTGTCTTAAAAGAGTTTACTGTGCATGTTACATCAAATCAATTCAGAGAAAAGTTTAAGTTTTAAAAATTGTAGTATATACAGGATATGAAAAATAGCCGCTTAAAATTACTTATTCGGTGAGCACATGGATTTCATTACTAGGTTCAGTAAAAATTGATCTATTAATGAATACAAGCTATTGCATAGTGGATTTTGCGTTCAACTTTGGCGAGGCTTCCAACTGAAATTCGAATTGCAATTGCAATTCGAGCCTGTCATTTGAGTACAAGATGCGGAAAATATCTGATTTATCGTTACCAATTACTGCTAGACCATTTACTGAAAAATATTTAATATAGTATATGCTTTTAAGACAATCCTTATTAGATTGATAAAATTTACTATAACAGACTTAAAAGAGCGTATGACTGACACTTTTAGATAACTAAAATTAACATAACTAATTTTTAATTTGTTCACATGTGGTTCCCCATTATTTTATATGCCTTATACATGTCTATTTTTATTCCCTTATTGATCTTTTTTCTCCTGTATTCTAACTATTTGTTAAGTTGGATTTGTTTCATGGATATTGATGCCCTACAAACATCAAATAGCAGTTTTAAAATAAACAACAAACGAATAACACAGCTTACCAATTTTCAGGAGACTAGTTGACACAGTAGTTTTAGTTTAAGTAAACTCGAGCTATTGCTTACCTGAAAAGGAAAAATCATTAGTAATGTTTCAGGATAGATGGACCAATGAGTGAGATGGTCTATTTCAATAAATATGTTACTATTACACTCGCGAGCGCTTTAAATTAGCCCCTATAATAAAAATCGTAACAAAGAACGTGCCTCGAGATCAGAGTGTTGAGGTTTTTGTGACACTGTGTTATTTTTTTTATGAAACTAAACATGCCTTCAACAAAAATTTCATATCTTCTTGGTTTTTGAGATACCTACCGGGTGAATTTGGAAATTATCACTTTTGACATATCCCCCGTATCTCAGTTGTCTTTTAACTTAATAGATTGCTGAAAATGTATACTTATAGAACCTTTTCCGTAGAATCTAGTGGCGTAGTTTGCTTTTTCTTGCGCCATCCGTTTTAAAGTTATTAAGGAAACATATGTTTTTTTTAATTGAACACCTTGTATAGTTTTAATTAGGTAAATTAGGCATTTTCTGGGCTTTTCAAAAATATATAATGGTATATATTTATTTTTACAACTAGTTGAATGAACTACAGTTGCCACCAAATACATTATGTTATTTTGTGAGCTTTGAAAACAGAAAGTTTTATAAACAAAAGAAAATGGCAATATGTCAGATCGCTTGTTAAAGTAATATTTATGGTTGACTGGCAAGTAATAAGATTAAAATTGAGATTTCTGTTTTAAAAAATGGCTGAAATGGGAATATATCAGAACTTTGAAAGGTATGATATGTTGGTCTGCTACATACAATCTAATGAAAATTCGCATGAGGCCTAAGAACTATATCTTAACAGTGCACAGTTTCTTAATTCAGTCCCTAATTATTTTGTATTATTCTGCATCTTCATACTTATTATAGATATCAGGAAAGAAGACAACCTTTCTCTGATTCGTTTTCTATACTTAAAAATAATTTAATTAATCACGGATAATCTACTTGACCAAGACCAAAAGCATACCATAAGGAACATTAAGAAATAGATGAGACAATGTTTTAGCCGTAGTGGAAGTAAATCCATCATGTAGGGCCATGGAAGCAGAAATTTTGGTAATTAAAAGCAGGGCCCAGCAAATATTAAAAAAATATAAGTTTAGAACCTACAAAACACAAATTGTTCAGAACTTACGCCCTGAGGATGCTGAACGTCGGCTAATTCATTGCAATTGGTATCTAGAACAAATTCAAGTAAACAGACATTTTGCTTGTTCAGTAATATGGTTCGATGAGGCGTATTATTTCTCAAGTGCTGGCATTTTTAACAGAAACAATACTCGACACCAGCACCAAGAAAACCCTCACCTCATATTTGAGTGGCAGGGTAGGTTCGGCTTCAGCGTCGCATGTTTCATTTTAAGTGGACAAATAGAATATAGCATTTATGAAGGAAGTCTTTCGGCAGGCTGGTATCTAAGTATGATGGACGATGTAATTCCTGAACTCCTTATAAATGATGTTCCCTTAGCCGAGCCGGCTTGAACGCTATATATTTTCAGCAGGACGGAGCGCCTGCTTATACTTCCCTCACAATTCGCCTCTTTTTAGATAATCATTTTCCTGGAAAATGGTTAGGCACTCATGGACCAGTAAGACGGCCGCCGCGATCTTCCGATCTGTCTATTTTGGACTTTTTTTGTGGGGTTCCTTCCAAAACAAAGTTTATACGAAGCGTCAACGCAAACCACATGAACTTCGTGAAGCCATTACCATCGCATTTCAAAATTTACAAGCACCTTCAATAATACTCATGAACGCTCTAAAACGAATAACCAAAATGTGCGAATTATGTGTTAGAGAAAATGCTAATCATTTTCAACAATTTCTGTAGCCATTAAAAAAGGTCTGTTTATGTTGTTGTTGTTAATGTATGTTATATAAATAATTTAAATTATTATTAATTATTTATACTGTTAAATATTTAGGTAGGTACGTTGTTGGGTTAGATATGATTCGATATCACTTCAAAACTTATCCAACAATGTTTCCCTTCTTCCATTAGCGCTATTATTATATTAAATAACATAATGAATTTGGAGAAAACTGTAGTTGATTTAGCTAGTTTAAAAAATAAATATATACTATTATTTATTGGAAATCCCAGAAAATGCGAAATATAACTACATGCAAATATGCAGGGTGTTCCTTTAAAAAAACATATATTTGCTTTATAACTTTAATATGGATGGCGCAAAAAAAAACAAATTCCGCTACTGGATTCTACGGAAAAATATCTATAAGAATTAATTTTTAGCTATCTAAAGTTAAAAGACAACTGAGACACGGGGGTGTGTCCAAAGGAATAATTTTCAAATTCACCCGGTATCTCAAAATCCAAGAGGGCTATGAAATTTTTGTTGCCGTCAGTTAGCCGGCTTGAACGCTATATATTTTCAGCAGGACGTAGCGCCTGCTTATAATTCTCACACAAATCGCCTCTTTTTAGATAATCATTTTCCTGGAAAATGGTTAGGCACTCATGTACCAGTAAGATGGCCCCCACGATCATCCGATCTGTCTATTTGATTTTTTTTGTGGGGTTACTTACAAAACAAAGTTTATGCCAAGCGTCACCGCATCCCACATGAACTTCGTGAAGCCATTACCGTCGTATTTCAAAATTTACAAAAACCTTTAATAATACTCATGAACGCTCTAAAACGAATAACCAAAACTTTTATTGTATGTTATATAAAAAACTTAAATTATTATTAATTATTTATACTGTTAAATATTTAGGTAGGTACGATGTTGGGTTAATAAAAAATATGTTTCAAAATCACTTCAAAACCTCTTCAAAATAAATAATATCCAAAAATGTTTCTTTTCTTCCATTAGCGCTATTACTATTAAATAACATAATGAATTTGGAGAAAACTGTAGTTTATTTAGCTAGTTTAAAAAATAAATATATACTATTTTTTATTTTTGGAAATCCCAGAAAATGCATAATATAACTAGATACAAATATTGTTAGGGTAACTTTAACAATTCCGCAACATCAGGTTGTTCCGAGTTCGCTTGTATTTATTTTTGGTTTGAAATAATAACTTTTCATCACCCTATTTTGAATTACTGTCTGAACCGACTTGGTAGCAACAGTGTGGAAAATTCCGCATTAAATAGTAGGAAAATATTAATAAATACTGAATTCTTATGTTGCCCATCAAGTTCATTTAAAACCAATTTTTGTCTTTTAAATATATCAGCCGATAATTATCTAATTAATGAAAATTAATATTATGGGTTGAATCTATGTAAATACAGCAGTAGAATATATTATTTAAAATTGATTGATCTTACGGTGGAAAAAGGTGAAACATTTGAGACGACTACGCGTCTGTGCAATATTTTTGAGATGTGGTTCTGATGGAAAGGTAGGACAGGAATTTTAAAATCTATTTTTTACCGGCGACCAGTGTGAGAGGTTGAGAGAACGTAGGCTTGACATTTTCTTTATTTCTTGCGATATCTGATTTTTATTTCAAGTTTTCTCTATCGAAAAGTCTGTACAGAATAAAGCTGCTAAGCTTGTGAAGCTCTGATATCTGCCTACTATCGTTTCACATACTACGTTGTCTTTTGCCGTGTGTATGTTTTGTGGGATAGTGGTTTTTTGGGGCTTAAGGCTCTTCGATAAGGACTTGATAAGGACTTGATCCTACAAAAGCAGGGGTTATTAAATTTCTGATTTAGTTCAGCAACCCAACTAAAGAATCGATCAAATTGGCCTATAGGGCTCATATTTAGGTTCTAGTTAGAGGTAGCAATATTTAGAAATTAATAACTAAAACTGTCTATAGTGTAGGATACTCAGTCTAACTTTCTCTAGTACCGCTATCGGTTGCTATGGATTAGATGTGAGATTAAAGTCAGGCTTAGTTAGTTATTGTTCAACCTTTGTAAGTATTTTATCGCCACGTCAGATATTTAAAGAACACCTTCTCAAGCCTTCTCGACCGTGGTGGGTACAAGATCTTAATATAACTCTGTTTCTTTATTTCGTTTTAAATTTGTCATTACCTTTATTTTTGAATTAAACTGATTTTTGAGTTGAAAAGTAGCTTTTAGGCAATAATTAAATTCTGATTACCTGTTTAAATTTATTGATCTCACTTTTGTTTTTGCCTGATTATTGTAATTGTTTTTTGCTTAATTGAAATACTGTTCATGACAATATTTTTTAGCGCTATTTTATTTATTATTTTTAATCTGTTCACTGTTTAATTGAAAACCTAATTGCTTGCAGAAACAATTCTGTGCAAATTGGCGGAGGCATATTTAATTAAATTAAATTAAATTCTTCCTTCAGCGTGTTTTCGCATTTTTCAGCATTGTTAATTGAGAAGAATTATTTCTAGTTATTTCATGCGAAGTTCTGTATTAAAAACCTAAGCTTAGGCATGCGACTGAGTCCACACGCACTCGGCCTACCAGGACAGCTTCCAGTGACGTCACAGGGCAGGTCCTAGGCACTGCAGCAAGTTTCAGTAACACTCCCAGGAAGCTCGGAGGTAGCATAAGGTGATTAAAGGGCAGTTATCACCAAGAAGGTTCAACTGAGTTTTTAATGTCAATCCTTATTTTTGTTAGAAGGAAATAGAATAATTGTTTTTTTGAAATTTCCAATCTTTTATTTTGCGCCTTTTTAACAACTACTACACTCGGAAATAAATTTTAATTAGCATGCTCCGAACCTATACACCCTGAGTATCTTTCAGTTTATATTTTTAGTAAATTAAAGTAATTATCGAAAAGGAGAGTGCATTTATAGTTTATTGTAACAAATTGGCTTTTTATTTGAATTATAGGAGCACAATAATTAATGAAATAAATAATATTGCACTAAAGCTAGACAATTCAAAGTTAATCTTAACAATATGCAGGGTGTTCCATTAAAAAAAAAACATATATTTGCTTTATAACTTTAAAATCGATGGCGCAAAAAAACAAACTCCGCTACTGGATTCTACGGAAAAAATTCTATAAGAATTAATTTTTAGCTAACTAATAAGATCAAAGACAACTGAGACACGGGGTGTGTCAAAAGGGATAATTTTAAAATTCACCCTGTATCTCAAAATCCAAGAGGGCTATGAAATTTTTGTTGCCGGCATGTTAAGTTTCACAAAAAAGTAGCACAGTGTCACGAAAACCGCAACCCCATATCTTTAAAATTAAGCGAGTTAGCCCGTAAAAGTGTCGAAAAATGGGCACCTTATACAAATAAAAAAATCCTCAGCAATTTTGAACATATTCATCGCCAAAGCAGATAAATCTCAATGTATATTTGTAAATATATCAATATATGCCTAGAAGTCACATTCAACTCTGGTATTTGCTATGGTCTGTTGGTATAACAGAACTAGTGTCAACTCGTTTTTGCATAAGATCCAAGGATACAAAAATTACAGCTTATTCAATAACCAGCTACTCATCTCTATCGAAATCGGAAAGTAGGAGTGTCGGGCACTGCGCATATCTGACAGTGCCCTGAGCGGTTCAGTTTCACGGTCTCGTGATTTTTCAGGTAATGTAATGACACGAAGCGAACTGAATTTAAAATGAACATTCGCTTCAAAATCCACAACAAATTCGTCCAAAGCTACGGCTATCGCCCTAAAAAGACCGGAAATTTCGGATTTTTATAAATTTTTGCCATTTAAAATCGTTTTCAAACGAATTTTAGACGATAAAACATCGTATTTTAAATTAAACGAACTGTCAATAGTATTATTCAGATGCCCAGACGTTTAGAAAAATATTAAGTCAAGGCCCTCCTCTAAAATTTTCATTTGACTTTCCCAAATCAAAGGATGCCGCCGCAAGAAGAGTAGCTGGTTATTGAATAAGCTGTGCTAAAATTTTACAGGATTCGCTAACACGAATGGTAAAACAAACTAAACCTCGGCCACACCGATCAATTATTATCAGAGAAAGATAGGTAAGTTTGGCGTGGATGTCGTGAAAAAGGCGAAGATAAAAGATAGGTGTTTGGTTTGAATTGTGAACGGACCAGATCAAAAATGCATTCGATCGCCTCGCCGTACCACATACTTTGTAACGTTCGCATCGCCATGTCACACATTTTATAACGTTGGCCACGTCGTATCAGACATTTCGTAACCCATTCGCCAGCTTACTCATTAGGCCAAGCGCGCGTAAAGAAGTTTCAGAATTAAAAATAAATAGTTAATTTCGTACTAACTGACCTTTATTCATTTATTTCTAAAGGTACTTGAACCAGGGGCTGGGTGCACCCAACCAACCATCGATTTTCAAAATATTGGGACATGCCAAATAGAATAAATTTAAAGAAAGAAATCTGCGTTTAGATTTTTTGTTTGCGTACGTCAAATCTGCGATTTTCCAAAACATCGCTTTGGCGCAAGATAAAATATCGAAAAACATTCAAGATACGTATATTTTGACGATTTTCCAAACTTTATTAAAATTGACGAGAATCGGAAAATGGCGAGTATTATTTGGCAGTATATATTTTTGAAAATTTGGGTCGTTCTAGCGCCGAAAAAGTCGCAAGAACCGTAAATGAGACGATAGTTCGATAGAAAATTTCTATCGAAGAACCGTAAATGAGACGATAGTTCGATAGAAAATTTCTAGGAGAAAAACTGTCTTAATCGCGAAATCTCATTGAAGACGATTTGGATTCGGAAAAATGGCTATTGGGGTGATTAGACTCAGTTTCTGGAGTGCAGTTTATGACAGATTTGGAAGTGACTTTTAGCATATCTAGGCGTATAGTTTTTGTGACATGTAAGTAGATTTATTTGCCTGAAATCTCACTTTAAACAATTTGAATATGGCAAGATGGGCAAGATCGGAGAATTTGAAAATTCATCGAGCTATAAGCAGTGACAATTTCTCCTGATTTTATGAGAGATTTCGAGGTAAAATTTTACCTTAAACATCGAAGTCGTGGCATGAAATTTCAAAATATACGACACAAAAAAATTCATTTCATAATATTAATCTTGCCTTGTTGAAGTTTTCATTTCTGTCGTGTGACCTTAAGCACACACCGTTTTTTTTGAAACATTTTCTAACGCATTGCAGTTTGCTAAACATAAAGGCAAAACATTCCTCGCTAAAAATTATTCTCTTGAGTTATATCCACCGAGAGAGCCATAAGTCATAAAAAATTCTGGCTTAATGACATTCATGCCACCAAATTCGCAGCCCGGCTAATGCAATATTAAACAATATTCGTTTTGCATCGTAACTATCTCGATAAAAGTGTGAATCCCCAAATTAAATGGACATAAATACTGGGGAAATAGCAGCACATAAAATCGCCATTTTTCAACCTCCTACCGTAGGGTGTAGGAATTTTATGGTCGGCATTGCGTTCTTTATTGCTAATTTAATTTTTGCCCAATTTAGTTTTTCCTGATATCCGTAGAGGTATTCTTTTTGTTATATAAGGATAAGATAGCTTCATTTAAATAAAGCTCTACAAGATCTGGTGTAAATGTCACATGCTATACCTACAGTGGTTGTATATATATTATATGGCTACATGTATAAAGCCACTGTAGTTATACTCCACCAGATATAGACCAGTCGCTTATTTAACAAAATTAAACCACTAAAAATAGAGAGGCTTATTCAAACAAGGCACACACGCCGAGATCCGATTACGGAAAAAAATAACATTAACTTTAAAATCACTCAAGATACATACAAATGTAGAAAATAAAATAAACGCACCGATATGCAAATAAAAATAGGTCGGCTATAAGTCATGTTCCAACAAAGTGTAACTCCTTTATTTTTCTAAGAAACTTTACGAATCGTCTCTCTCTTGGGTTTTCGTATCAGACAGGTCGTCCATTTTGTTTGGTCCTTTTTCCGTTGTTTGTGTAATGGCTTTACCTTCGGCAGGACCCAGTTACATAAAGGTGATAGGGCTAGTCTCAGTGGAAACTTGCCTAACTAAATAAAATATTTGTCCTGTTTCGTGTAGATAGTTTAAATTCCGTTACTAGAAGAAATATGAATAGCGTGTGTGAAAAATAATGGTGAATATTTATTTCACAAAGTTAACCTAGCGAATAGAAAAAAATACTAAATTTGAGAAATCTTTAAATTGGTTAAATTGTTACGAAATTCATAAAAATTAATTTTGTTGGACTTTAAAGAGAAATTGAACTGTATATTTGCAAAAAGACCTAAGTAAGCAACCAGTCATTGCCTGTACGTTATAAATTCTTAAGTAATAAGAAAACTAGTTAAAATAAATTCATAATTTGCTGAAAATATGACGACCATAGCAATTTTACATTGCATCATAACCATCACAGGGGTTGTGATGCAATGTAAAATTGCTTTCTGTTTTTTTTTTGCTAATTCTTATGAAAAAAGAAGTATGTAATCTTTATTTTGCTGATTCAACCTTCTAAACAACTAATCTTGATGCATGATATTTTAGGTACTTCAGAAAACAAGTATTTGATATTTACATTTATTTAGTTTTATGTTTTTCTAGAAAAAATAAGTCTGGGAACAACTGGTTGCACAAAAATATTCTAAAGCCAGTTATTGCCACAAATTGCCATTACCTACTGGTTTTGACCATTTTTGACCAATCACATTTAGAAATAAAGCATATAAAATTACGATGTTGCTGCTATTTGTTTTATTGCAAACAGTACACTCTAATCATTTATTACGAGTGGTGGCAATCATTGGTTTGAGTGTGGCGATCATTGCTTAGTATTTACTTATTTTTTTTTTTCATTCCAGAAATGTCACCGAAATGTAATTATTATACTACAGAACAAATATCCAGAGCTTTAGAGGACGTTAAAAGGGGATTCCAGCAGCTGTTGCAGCAAAA
Organism: Pissodes strobi; assembly: GCA_016904865.1. NCBI lineage: Eukaryota > Metazoa > Arthropoda > Insecta > Coleoptera > Curculionidae > Pissodes > Pissodes strobi. Next base: position 989,136 of record MU181917.1, read on the forward strand.
AAAATCATTGCGTTCCTAGAAGTACTTTGATACATAAAAAGATAGAAAGTCGCCACTTGTTCGTTCTATGGAACCTTCTAGAATTCTAAGTAAAGAAGACGAACGATTCTTGGTAAGATAGATTTTAAAACTGTCTGAGAGGCATTTTCTTGTTTCAAAAGAACAGCATTCATATACAGTTAAAAAATAAGAAAATCTACAGAAAGGTATAAAGCTTTTGCTAATATCCGTCCCAGTAACAAATGGTTTCGCCCTTTTTGAAAAGAAATCCTGAAATTTCTCAAAGAATGTCACAAAATTTGGAAATGGGAAAATGTAACTGAAAATAACAGGAGCTGGTTCAATGTAGTTGAAGAATGTCTAGAGTCAAAAGGAATGTTTGAAGTCACCAAAGAACCAGTAGAGTTTTTAATGATAATGAAGGAGCATTCATATTGCAAAGTTTTGGCAAAAAGAGCTAGGAAAAATATTTACTGATCTGCTGGAGATGAAAAAAAATATATAACTATGTTCATAGCAGCTAATACCACTGCCTCTGGAAAGATTGCCACTCAAATGATTGTTTAGCATATAAAATAATTCCATCAGCTATACTATACCAAGATATTGGGCTTTGCGAACTTCAGACAATGGATGGATGTATTCTAGCACACGTTATGAATACGTCGTCAATATATATAAAAGAAAATATTAATAAATCTGTTTTATTTTTTGACATGTTTCGTACTTAACTCTGCATTTTTCCAACTTTTCTATCTAAATTTGCACAAAATTGGTGGCTTCGTATCTCAACTCAACCCATCTTTTACAGCCAATGGATGTAGCGGTATTTAGGTACTTAAAATAAGTATATTATACTCGTAAATATGAAGTGTAAAATTGGAGATGGACAATAATTATGGCAATAAAACTAACATTTTGAATGTGTTGGAAAAAGCCTCAATTATATCACTTAAGAAACTATTCAGAATGGATTTAAATGTGTACTTCTTCGATAAAATTAGTGTCCAAAATATTTAATTTAATGTCGATTTTGCACTTTCCGCAACTTCTAATGCTACATCAAAACAGTCTCTGCAGACATTTTATTTGAAAATGATTGGGTGCAGAAGAGATTAATATTTTTAGGTTACTTTTAGACGAAAATCCTAAAATCATTTTTTGCTGTATGGAAAGAATGGGCATTTGATATTCGACCAAATACAGGGACAATTTAACGCCAACAAACGCATGGAGAATGACGAATATGATGTTTTTAAATTTCCAGTTCACTGCACACCAGTAAAGCATTGCCAACCAAGTATATCTGGTAATTTTAACTCTAATAAAGAGTTTAAATCAATAAAGAAATTTCAATAAAACACGTCTAGTACTCATACACCTCAAATAAAGAGTTAACACCTTCCTTTGTTATATCGCCAGCAATTCAAAAGTAATTAATTAACACTCTTGAACCAGGTTCATCAAACGTATAAATGCAAAGCCCACTTAAAATTTCTACATTCAAGAAAGCGCTGTTTTGGTCTGATCCAAAGCCTCAGACAAAAAGAGGAAACTTGGGAAAAAAAGTTCTTTAGTGCTAATCACCTAAGAAGAGAAAAAAAGTAAGAAAAAGGGAAGGAAATTTTCAAGTAATGATGAAGATGAAGAAGACAAAGATGAGTGGGGGCGAGAGTGGAGGCAGCCCTGATAGCGCACAGTGAATCGAGCCAATGTAATAAAGGGCCAATGAGGTATTTTACAAAAGTAACAGTTTTTAAAGTTCAACAGAACTTTTGTTTCGCAAACACTCTAGCCCACTGGGAAAATACTATGAAGGCTTCACATCACTTTCAATGTGCGAAAAAATAAATAGGTGATTTTTAAAGCCATTAAAAATTCATGAAAATATATTTCGTTAATTTAAAATTAAGGTGTTTATCTAGATTGTTTACTTGACAACATACAGTAAAGGTATCTATCAACAAGTAAAAACATGGAAAGGCTTCTTACTTATTTCTCGTTTACCAGTGTCGTTCTTCATTACACTTTACTATGACAAACATTTGAAAGTTTTATATAATTGCGAGTATATTTCTTGATTTAAAAAAAAATGCTTAAAACCCAATGGGATGGAAATAAAAAAGTAGAAACATTGCTCTATTTAATAGTATTAAACTTTTTTGCCCCAACATACCTCCTTGCAAGACACATAAATTTTAATTTATTTCGTGGTATACGTTCATGGAGCCATGTGCTTTCGTAATACTATTGAAGAAAGGTGTGTACGTACCAACGAACTAACCAATTTTACTCTATGCAGGACTGTGACTCCAAAAACTAGAAAAGAAAACATCACAAATGCAAAGATTAAAACAAGATATTCAGATTGTCAACAGCACTACACCTTCGAAATTTCTAGTATGTACTTTTGGATCAGGTATATGGAATATGTATTACATTAATTTATTTGAAGTTAAAAAATGGCCAGCGAAAAGTGCACAAAAAGGAATGGAAGGAAAATAAGAAAAGGCAGGTTCAAAAATGGTAAAATAAGGATATCTAGTAAAAATCTAATTAAAATAAATACAAAAAATATACAGGGTGTTCCATTTAAAAAAATTAAGTTGGGTCCGATAACTTTTTTACCTGTCCCTGTATACTTATCCTGAAAACAACAGAGTATTAACAATCATTATGAAGAATCTTTTGTATAAAACATTTTTCTGTATCTCTCTTAACTAAGAAAATATAGGGTCATTTTGAAATTGACAATTTCTTGATTGATTGATTTTTAAAATTTTGTTTTGACCATTTTAAGTTTGACCTAAAAAGAGCACATGACACTTACTATTACTTTTTTGATAGCACCCAACAATTACGAAGATACCATATAAAACTGTGGAAAATGGGACACCCGGCACATAAGATGTTGCTCCATGTAGCTGAAAATTGTCAAACAATTTTGGTTTTCTATAGACCACCTTTTCGAAGAAGTCAATGAGGCAAGAAACAAACATTTTTGATAGTAGAGACACATTCTCGAAAATCTAGTCGAAAAAACACTAACGAAGATATTTTAAACAATCTCTTTCTAAACACGTTATTTTCGTGATCTGATATCAAATTTTGCAGCTAATTTCAAACCAAGCAGTAATCATTCTTCAGAAGAGGCTCGTTCTTTGCTGTCTAGATAAGTTGTCTGGTCTTTTGCTTTAATTAAAAAAAAATAACGCTATATTTTTGGAAGTACTTGAAACCTTGTATTCTTTTTCGCACAAGCCATTCGCATTTAAGGCTAATTAGCGATTTCCTTTAGGTATTCTTGTAGTTTATATACTTTTCTTTTAATGGAAAAGAAATGTTGTTAGTAGCAGGCTTTGTTTGTAACCCAGTTTTGTAAAGAAAAAAAAATATTTGGAGAATTTTCATCACCTATATACAGTCGAGTTCGTGAATTTATAACATTTTGCAAAGTTAAACAAAATCGATTTATTTAGTATATTATATGTTTTTGTATTACATTTAGTTTTTAAAATTTGACCATAATGTATTTTTGGACTACGTAATTCTTTTTTTAATTTATATCTTTTACCTTTTAAATACGTCACTAGGCACAAAATCTATAAACAAATAAAAAAGTTATTGTCTCTATTTTTGTATACCTTGATCCACTGTGTGGTGTTGACTGATATGAAAATATTCAGAAAAAAATTATTAACCAACTCGAGGAGAAATTATTGTAGGAAACTATGTCCTTGTGAAATTCCTAGGTGTCACAAGAAAATCTGTAACATATAGATATGCGTGTATTATTTCAGGTCTTTTCGACAATAATAACGTTAAAATAGTACTGAAAAATTGTTTTATATGTGACGAAAAAGACATCTCTTTTGCCAACAGAAATTAGATTTTAGGTGTGTTGCCTACACCTATGCTTTAGTATACCAGTCAATGTATTTGAGATCTAAACATGTAGCTATAGAAAGATTTTAAAAAATGTTTTTAATTTTTTATTGTTTTCTAAATCTCTTTTATTAATTATTTGTTTTAATGTAAATGTGTATTCCATAATTGGTGTGTTATTAAACTTTTTGCACGTATTTTTAATTATAAAGATGCGTTTTCAACAGAATTTTTTAAATTTATTTATGACAATGACCGGGTGACGAAAATTAAGTTTCTCGAACAATTTAGTTGGCATTATATGGTTTTGGCTTTACCGTTCTTATCGTGGCAATGACTAGTTGTTGATACGAATATACATACAAAGTCTGGAGCTGATCAATGAGAGTTTGTGACAAGAGGGGCTGCATAATATTGGCTGGCAGGAACGTCAAACTGGTGAGAGGAGTTTGATTGCGGGGAGTGACGCCCCCGCCATTCCGAGTTGCCATGGGATATAGCACATCAAATCCCATCGTCCTCCCCCAGGCTGGAGAACACCAAAGTACAAAGTCTGGAGCTGATCAATGACAGTTTGTGACAAGAGGGGCTGCATTGTATTGGCTGGC
>MU181917.1:993638-1004808 GCA_016904865.1 Pissodes strobi
TTGATTACGGGGAGTGACGCCCCCACCATTCCGAGTTGCCACGGGATGTGGCTCATCAAATCCCATCGTCCTCCTCCAGGCTGGAGAACACCAAAATACAAAGTCTGGAGCTGATCACTGGGGAGTGACCCAACAAACCCCATTTTTACCCCTGTCAGACTAGGGACCGCCAATGGAATGAGTCTGAGCCCTAGGTGGTAGATGCCTAAGCCTACTCGCATCGTCCGGTGAAAGACCACCCCACCAGAATTGGGAAGCGCTAAGTGGTGTTCCCAAATCACGTTCCGCTTCCGCGCTGGTGGTCCCGGGTCCCACAGTAGGAATATATGGACATGACGGTGCTTCCAGGATCAAAATATTCCGGAAGTAAACTCCCCGGCCAGTCGGATCTCCTGGCGCTGGGTGGCCCTGGGAGCCCTTCATTCCGCATTTCACAGACAGCAAAGATACCGAACCAATTTAGAATAGATTTCAGCAACATAAGAGGCCTAAATAAAAACATAAATTCGGTATACCAACATCTACAAGCAAATAGACCACACATATTAGCCCTTACAGAAACACAAGTATGTTCTACAACAACAACAGTGAACTGCCTCTATCCTGGTTACGACTTACATACCCGATTTAGATATAAGTTCGGAATATGCCTTTTTGTCCGAAGCGACCTTTCATGTCACCGCGAGGAAACACTCGAACCGAACAACCTTGACGTCATGTGGCTCAAGTTCATCGCCAAGGGATTAACCAAGTTTATATATTGTCTCTATCGCCCTCCAAGCGATAGAGCCTACCAAAGCTTTTTCACAACACTAGCTACCACTTTTGACTCAATACAGGTCGATCAACCCAGTTCAGAAATAATCGTTCTGGGAGACTTCAATGCCCACAACACCAACTGGCTCAAACATCACAACAAGACCGACAACGAAGGTAGAGAAGCTGAAGCATTTGCCATCAACTGCGGGCTTACTCAACTTGTAGACGAGAGAGGGGCGACTTCGCCGCCCTCCTGGATCTTTTTCTGACCACCAATCTTGACCAGTACAAGGTTACAGTTGGTCCGCCATTAGGAACTTCCGACCACAAACTTATTACAACGGTTTGTGAATTGCCACCCATAGAGAAGGATCCACCATTGCCTCGCAAAATCTGGCATTACAATTCTGCAAACTGGGACGATCTAAGACAGTTCTACCTAGATTTTCTTTGGCTCCACGTCTGCTTTGCCACTGACGACCCGTCAGACTGCTGCGAAGAGATCATGCAAGTAATCTCCTCAGGAATGGAAGCATACATTCCAAATTCCATCAAGTTACCATCAAAAGGAAAGCCCTGGTTCAACAAAAGATGCGAAAGAGCTGTAGGAAGGAAACAGCAAGCCTATAAGTACTGGCAGCAAAATCAGACCGCTGAAGCGAGAAACGAGTGCATGCGTGTAATCGAAGAAACTAAGGACAAACACAATCAAAGGATCAGGAATAAACTTTTGCAATGCCCTAGTGGTTCCAGGAATTTCTGGTCGGTAGCAAAGGCAGTAAGTAACAACTTTACAAAAACGTCTCTCCCGCCTTTGACGGACGAACGTGGCATCACGGCGACTACAGCCAAGGAAAAAGCAAACATGCTCGCCAATCATCGCACTGTACCTTAGACGTGCCCCAAGGCAAGACTCTCCCCACCATACCGAACATCAACACTACCATGGCAGAAGTCAAGTTTTCTCACCGTGATATTCGCAAAATCCTTGAAGAACTAGATACGCAAAAGGCATCAGGACCGGACGAAATACCTGCCATCGTGCTAAAGAACTACGGCAACGAACACCCGTTTTTCCAGGCTTTTTTCTCTTTCTTACAGAAAAGGGATTTACCCATCCTCTTGGATAGTGGCTCGAGTGCAACCTGTTCCAAAAAAAGGCAAGAAAACCACGCCCTCAAACTATCGCCCAATTGTCTTGCTTCCAATAATCTCCAAAGTCATGGAACGTGCAGTCAATCAGCAACTACTCAAATACCTCGAGAACAATAGAATAATCAGCGATAATCAATACGGCTTTCGCAAAGAGAGATCGACAGGAGATATTTTGGTCTATGTCACACATATTATGGAGTAGGGCAATTGAAATCTACGGAGAGTCTCGAGCGATTGCGTTGGATGTTTCAAAGGCATTCGACAGAGTTTGGCATGACGGACTGCTCAACAAACTGCCGTCCTTGGGACTAGGGGTTCGCGAGACCGAGACCGAGACCTGGCAAGTCTCGGTCTTGGTCTCGAAGAAAAAATTTAGTCTCGGTCTCGGGTCTCGAAGCTCGAGACCGAGACTACCTTGGTCTCGGTCTGGGTCTCGGTCTTGTCTCGGTTTGGTCTCGGTCTCGATTTGAGCAAATAAATAGTAATTACATAGTTTACTGTTTTATTTCGTTAATAACACAAACGTTACTTCGGAAAGTTAAATTTAATGAAACATCTAATAAGTGTCTTTTGTGTATCAGCTCTTGGTGTAGATGTGATATTAGGGATAAACTTTTTTAAATAATTTTACATTTTTTGTTTGCAACAGTTGTTTGGATAATAACAGTTAACTTAAATAGGTACCTAATAATATTTTAATATATTTCATGTTAGTTTCTAAATTGTTGTTTTGATATAAAAATGCTTTCCTCTAATGTAGGTAGGTATACAAGTGATAGGGATTTTTAAGTATGTACAGGGTGATCCCCTATAATGTCGCCCCCCTATAACTTTTTTATTTTAAGTGTCGCGTCTCAAGTATGTAATTACAGTATCGGCTACGCCGCCTAGCCCTGTTGCTTCTGTACTTCGCCGCGAGTGCCGATATATCGCCCTCCTACCTTCGCGGGGTGCGCAAATGTGCAAAAAAGCAGCCATTACTTAATCTATAGTTTAAGAGAGCACTTCGTAATGTAATAGCAATAATATCATCAAGCTATGAGCCTCCCTTTGTTAATTATATAAAAGGGCTATTTTAGCAATGTTTATTTCCTATTAAATTCAACCTAAGTTGTTATGTGTATCTTAACCAATCAATCAAATAAATGCCAAGTTCAACCATATAAACCAGTGTACCTTATTGATATGGTGGCAGTGATCCGTTCATCGATTTCAAAAATAGAAAATTCAGACGAGAACATCGCAAGCCCGACATTAAGTGTCCAAAAAAAATTAAAATATGGTTATGTAGGTTCTGAAAAATACTTTTTTTCTGCATATAAGAAATATTGGAAAAATGATCAGTATACAGGGAAAACCAAAAAGTTAATTTATATATGAATAAATTATTTTTCGATTCCTTGTAAAATTCTAAGCATATTTTATGTATGATGATATACCTCTAAAATTAGTAGTTTCACAGCTATAAACAGTTGAAAATCGGTACTTTGGCTACTTTTCACCTTGGTAGCATTAGAGATAGATCCTATCTTAACTTTTCAAGAGCTATCTGACGGTACTAACTGACCATAGGTACCAAATCTGGTAGCTCGGTAGGTACCATAAGTTAGCACCATCAGATAGCTCTTGGAAAGTTAAGATATGAATGTGAAATTTATTTTTTTTACTACTAACATGATAAATCACCATTATTTACTCCATTCCTCAAATGAGAAGTAACATTTCTCACCCTAGGTAAATAATAATATTAAAAAAAACCTAGGTCAATAATGAAACGGAAACGGAAAATGTCAAAATGTCAAACTTGTTAGTTTGACAACTAGTTGTCATTTCGGATTATTTGAAAAATGAGCAGGAAATGATTAATTTCAAAATCTAATCAATTCAAATAATGATAAGGATTGTATCAGTGCTATTAGTAAAAAAATTATATACAGTATGACTCACGTTTCATGACTCCCCATAATATTCTTATTAATAATGCGATTTAGTCAAAATTTAAATGGAAAAAGGTACTTTGTATGTATGGAGCTGTCAGGAGATTATTAAATTCATTCTGTCAGTTAGACAACTGAACTTCCAGGCTACCTGATATTTCGAACTATTTGCAAAATAAATAGAAAATTACTAATATAAAATTCAAATCGAATCAAATATGGTAATATATCAGTGTTAGTAGTAAAAAAAATTCTATATATACCTACGCGCCTCAGGATATAAAAGTGCTCGGTAAATAATGGCTTACTTCTCAACCTAGGTATATAATATACTATTACTCCATCTCTAATGATCTCCTTGCTACCAAGGTGAAAAGTAGCCAAATTTCCGATTTTCAACTGTTTATAGCTGTGAAACTACTAACTCTAGAGGTATAACATCATACATAAAATATGCTTAGAATTTTTCGACAAATCGAAAAACAAATTTCCATTGAAAAAAATTTAACTTTTTGTTTTTCCCTGTATACTGATCATTTTTCCAATATTTTTTTAAGCAGAAAATAGTATATTATTTTATATGGAGGAAAAGTAATACTTTTCATGGCGCGCTCGTGTTTAACAGCCGAACGGAGTGAGGCTGGTAATAGAGAGCAAGCCATGAAAAGTAACTTTTCCTCCAAATAAAATATGCTGTTTTTTCTTCAAATGTCGACAAATTAATGCAAAAACGTCTCTTTTTAATAGTAATAATAATTGTTATTAAAGATAAGTGGGTTCGCAAGGCGGCTTAGACCGGTACGGTGTCGGTCAATAGGCTCAGTTTGTTGTTGTAGTAATGTCACATAAAGCTGTCAGGGGACACTGTCAACAATAATTATTTTTTAAAATTGAGTCTTCGATTGCGTTTTAATTCCGTATTGATAAGCAGTTATTGAGTAAGTTCGATTAAATAATAACCAATTTGTTCCTAAATTAGTGATTTTTAGAAATGCAGTCACAAATTGAGTGATAAATACAAATTTTAGTTTAATAACTCTTGAGTTGTTGACGCTTATTTTGATGTTTGTTTGTATTGCATCTATGTTGATATGACAACACTTTTACCTCCGCCGGCGGAAAAGTGAAAAGTAAAGCTCCGGCGGAGGAAAAACGAAACTTTACTGCCGCCTACACAGTCGAGTAATGATGGATTTACTGACGTTTGAAGCAAAAAGTATTTTTCAGTACCTACATAACCATACTTTCAATTTTTTTGAGACACTTAAAATAAAAAAGTTAAAGGGGGGCGACATTATAGGGGATCGCCTGCCAGTTAGTACCGTCAGATAGCTCTTAAAAAGTTAAGATAGGAATGTGAAATTCATTTTACTCCATCTCTAATGATCTTCTTACTACCAAGGTGAAAAGTAGCCAAAGTACCGATTTTCAACTATTTATAGCTGTGAAACTACTAGCTCTAGAGGTATAACACCATAGATAAAAAATGCTTAGAATTTTACGAAAAATCGAAAAATAAATTCATATATAGGGTGTTCCATTGAAAAAAATGAACTTTTTGTTTTCCCTGTATACTGATAATTTTTCCAATATTTTTTACAGGCAGAAAAACAATATTTTTAAGTACCTACATAACCATACTTTTAATTTTTTTGGGACACTTAAAATAAAAAAGTTATAGGGGATCACCCTGTACACATAAAAACTAGGTACCGATTTATGCCAATTTTATTGCCAAAATCAACGCTTTTTCTTCTTATTTTTTACATTTCTTATCAGTTGTAGCGTAGCCATACAAAGTGATGTCATTTTCAAATATTCTGTATTATATAGAAACATTTATTTTGAAAACTCTTAAAATTTAACGGTATACTGGGTGTCGCGAAATTAGTGGACGAAACATCAACCATGTATTTATCGGTCAAAAATAACTAAATTTCTTCTTATAAATATATATCGGGAAGGAGAGCCTCTTAAAAATGGGCCCCTGAATATGGTTTTCTTTAATTATTTCCGAAACGGTGTAAAATAGAGGTTTAAAATTTTGAGATTCTACTAACTAACTAAATAATATTCTGAATTGAAAAATGGAATTAAAAATTAAAAATTTTAGTCAGGTGCGAACATTTTAGGGGGTGAATCTAAAAGTTAACTTCAAATTTTGAAAATTTGAATTTTTTTCGCAAAAAAGTGCCTCTTAGTTTGCTTCGCTAGGACGCACGCAGCGTTTTTGAGAAAAATGAATTTTTGTAAAGAAAATAAAAAAATAGCCCACAAAAAAGTTGACGTTAATTTTTTATATTCACTCCCAAAATGTTAAGCATCTGACCTGACTAAAATTTTCTATTTCTTATTCCATTTCCGAATTCTAAATAGGTATTAAACTTAATGTACCTACTTAGGGGAATTCCAAAATTTAAAAACTCTATTTTACACAATTTTGGAAATAATTAGGAAAAAAACATCTTTAGGGACCCACCTTTAAGAGGCCCTAGCTCCCGTAGGGGGCGTTTCGCGATATATGTTTATAGAAAAAAGGTATTGTTACGTTTTTCCCGTGGGTTCTTAACAAAATTACAACTTGACTATTTTCAACTTATACTCTCTTTATTCACTACCACTGTATAGAATTTAACACTCTAAACTACTCTTATAACTTTACAACTAATATCTATTCAACACTCAATGATTAACTGAACTGAACTAACTCTTCACATTCGCCTTAGGTCTGCTATATAATCTCAAATCTATCACGAATATTCGGGAAGTATTCCGACGCCACTCTATATGATCTCGACGAGGCCATCGAGATAATTCCAGTCCAGCGATCCTGAAGCTTCGCGGCCGGCCGGGCGATGATTCATACGGACAGAGAAGCGAGGGGCACGGTGCAGCGGCTAGTTCTATAGGGTAGCACAAAAACGTTCGGATGGTTGTTAGTCGTGACATTGCCTCCCTCTTAACCTGATCGTCCCGATCAGATACTGCATGTCCGTGGTATGCTTTCAGTCTGTCGAGGTGAACAACTTTCAGTTTGCTTCTGGGACTACGCTGAATTCTATACACAACGTCATTAATTCTTTTGATGACTGTATAGGGTCCTTCCCATACTGGCGTTATCTTGGGAGATCTTCCTTTCTTCCTTTGCGGATTATATAACCAGACTTTATCGTTCATCTGAAATCCCATAGAATTAGCTTTGAGATCATATCGTGTCTTCATTCGGTCGCTGGCTTTCTCCGTGTTTTCTCTGGCTAATTCATGGATGTATAGTAACTTTTCCTTAAGGGAGTCCGCGTAGTCTTGAATTTCCATATCCTGGTTGTCTGGCGTTCCGAATAATAGGTCGCAGGGTAAGCGGAGTTCTCTTCCAAATAAAACCATGGCTGGTGTTAGTCCTGTCGTGTCATGGACTGCTGATCGATAGGCCATTAAAAATAGTGGTATGTGTTGGTCCCAATCCTTCTGATGTTCATCTACGACCTTTGACAAATGTTCTTCAATGGTCTTGTTAAACCTTTCAACCATGCCGTCTGATTGTGGATGTAAGGCGGTAGTCCGTGTTTTATGGATGTTGAGTAAATCACAGACTTTCTGGAAAACCTTGGATTCGAAGTTGCGTCCTTGATCTGAGTGCAGCTCTAACGGAACACCAAATCTGCTGAATAGGTTATTCACAAGGACCTCTGCTATGGTAACAGCTTCTTGATTGGGGATTGCAAAGACTTCAGGCCATTTACTGAAGTAGTCAATTTCCACTAAAATATACTTGTTACCATTATTTGTTTCTGGAAAAGGGCCAGCTATGTCAATGGCGATACGTTCAAACGGTAGGCCCACATTATACTGTTTCATTTTGCCCCTAGATCTTGTTTTGGGTCCTTGGCTTGCGGCACAGGTTGAGCACTGCCGACACCACGATTTCACATCCTGGCAGTAGTTGACCCAGTAAAATCTGTCGCGAATCTTGTCAATCGTTTTGTTCACTCCGAGATGAGCACCGGACTTTCCATTATGAACTTCTTCCAGAACTTCCGATATCTTCCTCCTTGGTACCACTAACTGTGTCTTCACTACTTTTCCATCGGCGCTTTCCCAGGCTCGTTTAGGAAGTCCATTTTCGACCACCAGGGAGTCCCACTGAGCCCACAGAGTTTTAAAAGCAAGTCCTTTAGTTGATATCTCGCTCCAGCTTGGTCTTGGTTGATGTTCTTCTTTAGCTGTTAGCAATAGTGCTATTTCACTATCTTCAAGCTGATCCTTTTTAAGTTGCTCTGTGGTCCACTGATGATCAACCTCAAATTTTGATTGCCTAATCGGAGTAATTCCTTATCGTTGATCTACTCTTTGGATATGCTTACAATTATCCGCGCATGGTCTTCTGGATAAAGCATCCGCATTATTATGCAATCTCCCTGCTCTGTGCTTAACCTTAAAATTATATTGTTGTGTCCTTCAGGTTGTTTCATATCCAAAAGCCATTTAAGTGCTGCATGATCAGTCCTTATCAGAAATTCTTGCCCATATAGTTATTGATGGAAATGCTCAACAGACCGTACTATTGCCAAAAGCTCTTTTCGGATTACACAGTAGTTACGTTCAGGTTTCGAAAGTGTTCGACTGTAGTATTCGATAACTCGTTCTTCCCCTGCTTGTACTTGCGATAAAACTGCTCCGATGCCGGTGTTACTTGCATCTGTGTCCTATACAAATTTACCCTTTTGTTCAGGATATCCCAATAATGGACTAGAACATAGAGCCGCTTTTAATTTCCTGAACGCAGAATCGCAGTTATGATCCCAGTTATAATTTGCTCGTTCTTCAGTGATCTTATGTAAAGGTGCAGCTATATTTGCAAATCCTTCGACAAATCTTCTATAATAAGTACATAATCCAAGGAAGCTCCGCAGTTCGTGTTTGTCGCGAGGACGAGGCCAGTCTTTGATTGCTGTTATCTTTCGTTGATCAGTTTGGATTCCCTCTGATGACACGACGTACCCGAGAAATTCAACTTTTTGTTGGAAGAGAAAACATTTCTTTGGATTCAGTAAGAGCTGAGCATTCTTGATCCTAGTAAAAACTTCATGCAGGTTTTGTAGGTGCTCTTCGAAAGTTTTTCCCATTACCATTATATCATCAAGATAGACCAGGCATGTCTTCCAACTGAGGCCTCGTAGAACAACTTCCATAAGACGCTCAAAAGTAGCGGGGGCATTGCATAGTCCGAAGGGCATAACATTAAACTGATATAAACCACTTCCGGTAGAGAAGGCAGTCTTTTCCTTATCCTGTTCGTCAATGCCTACTTGCCAGTATCCGCTCTTTAGATCGAGTGTTGAGAACCAATGAGAACCTGCTAGTGTCGTCAACGTGTCGTCAATTTTGGGAAGTGGATAGCTGTCCTTCTTGGTGACGTCATTGAGCCTTCTATAGTCCACGCAGAATCTGGTTGTCTCATCCTTCTTGGTGACTAAGACAACAGGAGATGACCATGGACTTGATGACTCTTCAATAATTCCATCTTCAAGCATTTTATCCACTAATGTGGTAACCTCTTGCTGCTTCGTCACTGGTAACCTCCGAGGATGCTGCCGTATGGGGTGAGCACTCCCGGTGTCGATTTTATGTTTTATGATGTTCGTTCTTCCAGTATTGCCATTTTTTCTTTCAAGGGCTGTGCTCTGCTCTTTGATAAATTGTGTAGCTCTCTTCAGTTCTTCGGAAGACAGATGTTGCCACGACTTCTGGAAATGTTCTAGGAGTTCCTTAGGTGATGTTAAGGGTGTTACTTCTAACTGCGTTTCGCAACTGGTTACCCACTGCACCGGCTCGCAAGTGGCTATTACATCTCCTTTATTGATTTTGATGGGATTGGATGAAATATTTGCTATCCTGATCGGTATTTCGCCATCGGTTTTGACTAGTGCTTTGCCTACGAGGTGTTTGCAAGGCAAATCGTGGTGTTGGATAAGTCCAATGCAGCCTCCAAAATCCTTCTCCAATTTCCCAGAAATGATCTGTTCTGTATTTCCGCTTATTCTGATGGTACATGCCGCCACTACTTGTGTCGGTGTGCCATTGTCTGTTTTGTTAAGGATGAACTCTTCGGTGCCAAACTTCAGAAGATTGAGCTTGCTGTCAAAAGAGAATCCATGTTGGCCAATGAGATCCATTCCCAAAATAAATTCGTCTTCAATGTCGGCTACTAACACTGTGTGGTGTAATTTAATTCTTCCAAGTTGAAGTTCAATATCCATTTCTCCAAGTACTTCAGCTGTCTCACCGGTAACCGTACGTAAAATTACATTCTTTGATATAGGTAGGACTTCTACTCTATTTACTCTGTTGGACCTTATCAAAGATACCGCCGCACCAGTGTCAACAGTAATGGTTATGGCTCTTCCGTTGATCTTTCCTGTAATAGTTAGACTGTCGGCGGCTTTTCCTAGGCTTTTTATGGAGATGATCCTAGGGGCTTTATTTTCTTTAGCCAACACCCGCCCCGCAATGTTGACTAATTGAAGTTTTCCTGATTTGACTTGGAGGCCCTGGCGTCTCTGGATGGAGTTCTAGACCGTAGTTGTACTCGGCAGTCTCTTTTGAAATGCCCAGTCCTGCCACATCTATAGCACTGACTTGATGTATTTCGGTTACGTGGCCTATCTTCAATTGGCTCCCGGAATTTCCCTGTGGCCTGAAGAACTTCCGTCAATTTCTTCAAAATTTCGCCCATCTCAGTTAATTCACAGCTGTTTATCGGCTTTTCTTCCTGGATGGATACGGCCCTGATTTTTGGCTTGGAGATGTTACAGGCTGCCTCGATTTCTAGGGCTCGACCCAAAGCTTCGCTGCTGTTATCAAATTTGGCTAGGCGTAGCATTTTCTGAGTTTCTGGATCTCTAATACCATCCACGAAATATTGGGCAGCAAGTTCCTCTTGAAATTCCTCTGTCGCTCCCGGGTAGGCCAATTGAATGAGACGTCTAATGTCTGCCTCATACTCTTGCAGGTTTTCACCAGGCTTCTGATGTCGGGACTTAACTTGTGCCTGATACAGTTGTCTTCTATGTTGGTCTCCAAATCGTCTCTCCAGGGCAGTTACAAGTATGTCATATTTCCCTTTTTGGCTGATGGGAATGGTCTGCAGTAGTTGGCAACAGCAGCGGCTTCAAGTTGCCTTCTGTACATTGTCCAGGAGGTTTGACCGTCATACGTTGGAGGTTTGATGTTATGCCCTGTGACGAATACCCTCTCGGTGGGTCCTTGATTTTTTAGTCTGATAACTTCTGCTTGTAGATTCCTCATTTCTTGCTGTACGT
>MU181917.1:1025673-1071006 GCA_016904865.1 Pissodes strobi
GCGCCATAGGATCTCCCTTTAGTGTGTGTGCCACTGCCATAAAAAAAATAAAATACAGGGGAAGTTCTTTTAAGAAAGTTACTTAAAAATTATTATTTTGATATGTTTTGTCTGAAGTTGATTTATTTTTGAGAAATGTCAGTAGCTGGATTCACTAGCTTAGGGAGTGATTCGAGATTTAAATAAAAATTAAATAATTCAGGAACGTTGGGTTATGGTATGATATAATTTTTACACAAGATATAGAAATCACTAAAGGATTATTATATAATTATATAACACAAAAACCATTAATCTTAGTTAGCTCAAAAGCGATTATTCAGATAACGGAACTATTTCTAATGTCCCTTTAATCACGAAATCATGTCCATTAAGGCTGTGACATTATTAATATTTTAATAAATGTAGCATGCGTTGTTCCTTTGATATAATTTTGAATAAGTATCTCAAAGGAGATTTAAATGAACCTACGTTTAACAGCAACAGCATTTCCGGGGAACATGAAGCGGGATAATTACATAACTCCAGTGGTTGAAGCTTCGGAAAAATTTAATTTCTTTGTAAAAAATTGTCCATCTGACTGAAAAGCGCATATGGTTTAACGATCTCCCGACTTTAGTTAACTTATTGTGGGTAAATCTGAAATGCAGAGCCTTAAAGCCAAATCGAATATCTGATAATCCACTTAATTTTTATAGTTACGTTTTATGCTTTCTAGTGATACCAGGAAGTATTTGTACGTGCTTCCCGGCAGGGTGGCCACAAAACAATATATTGGGCGAAAAATCCATGTTACTCACCAAAGTTTTAACTATATTTATTTACTAATCTTTAATCTTACAGGTCCGTAGAATCTATAATTGCGCATGTCATGCATAACCGACTGATACTCTCTAGAAACTGTGCATTTATTTAAACTAACTCTAGGAGGAGAACGTTTAGAAGCTATCTAAAATAAAAAGGGAGATCTTTGTAGATTAGGATCGCGATTCTAAGAAAAGTTTCCATAATGTTTTTTAGTTGATATTTTGACCACGTTCAAAATAGTATTGTTAGTTTATTAGCTTAAGATGAAGAAAACAAGAAATAAATGTAGTTTAGGGTCTGGATTTTTACTACAAGATATACATATACTGAATGTACTTTTTCGCTATTATTAGTGATATTTTTTAGATTAATTTAATAGTTTTGGGTTTATTGGGAAGCTTCACATTTAAAGGTTAGGTAGATATTTAACAATTAAATATTATTCGTCTGCTGCGAATAAATTGGACGTCTTGCTGTCCAATATATTTTTTTTCGATCTTATATATCAATAAGTTATACTTTAGATATTTATTTCTGATACATGTATGATATTCATATCATCTTCCAGAAAAACAATGGGTATGGTCTTGGAGAACGTTAATTCAATCAAATGAAATTAGATATGCGGCAACAAGACTCTATCGCAAATGTCAGGCCAGACGTTAATTAGTTTCTGCAGGTTTGGCTACATCTCCGCTTTCCAGACCAATTATTATCAATAACGACAGCATTAGTACTAATTCGAATTTATCCAGCTTTAACTCTTGGATGAGTAGAGCTTAGGCACTTGCTCGGCGGTGATCACGAAAAAATAATCATTGTATAAAAATTTAAAATATGTAATTTTTGGTATTTTTGAATTATAGTGAGAAACTGTTTTAGCTATCGCCATTTTTTAGTCGTGTGAAATATAGATACCTAGTGCACAAATTTTAAATTTGGCTTTGCAAGGCAAAACATCAATCATACGTGTTGCTAATTTATAAAAGAAATAATAACCCAGTTTCCACATGGAGAAAGTATGTTTAGAGTTATTATTTTGTATCTTTATCTCATTATTTTATTTTAGATTAAGTTATATTGAAACGAATTAGGATAAACCCAATTTTTATTTTCTGATTAAACACCTGAATTGAGTCATGTATGTTCTTTATATACTAATTGAGAAATTATTACAGATTTATTTGTAGAACATTTGAGAACACTGAACTCGGGAGACTTTGGAAAATTAATGAAGTTGATGCATGATACCTGGCCTAGAATATTGTCTAGTTAATACCAAAATGACTATACCAATATTACGCTATACCTGCCTGTCTTCCAAAATGTGACTACGTACGGTTCGATTGTGCTTTTTATAGCAATGGCGGACGCACTTAAGGGAGATGCTATGGCACTCGACGAGCGGTGTGTGTGCGAAGATGTTGATGACACGAATAGCTGGGAATGAGTTCCACATTGATGCAGTGCGATAGAGAGAGGAGTCCTTGGAAAGCGGATGTTCTAAATGTTTCCAGTTGTTCGACAAATGGGTGCACTCTTGCGGTTTGTCGTGACTGAAAGGCGTTGCTGAAGGCGCGATAAGGCGGGCCAAATCCTGAGACCATCTGCAGTGAAAATATCTGCAAAACAGGGGATATCTCGGCCACATGTCTGCGGTGTTCCCGACTATCCAGATATCGGGTCAACTACGGGTTATCGACGAGACGCAGAGCTCTCTTTTAAATGGAATCCAGTAGATTTGGGATGTGCTTACGTGCGGCACCCCAGGTGTGTCAGCAATATTCTAAGCACGGTCTTATTTGCGCTTTATAGAGCAAGAGCAGCAGCTGGGGTGTATACACTTTTTTGTTTCGAAATAGCGCACCAAGCTTCTGCGAGATTGATTTTGCGATGCTAGAGCAACGTGGTCATGCCAGGACATATTGCTGTTGACCGAGACACCCAGCAGTCCAATTGACGAGGACGAAGGAATGGTCGATCCTGTCATAATGATATCAGGGTCCGATGTATTGGCTTTCTTCGTAAACGTGGCCGCTTGAGTTTTTGATACCTTGAATTGGACCAAATTCCTGTCGGCCCAAGTTCGAACTTTCTCCCGATCTTGATTAATTGTAGTAAGATGCTCCTGTCTGCGTGGTCAGGAGGTCTCAGTCGCTAGTAAACGTTTTTCTGATCTAAATTGGGAGACAAGGATACTGTCAACTGGTAAACTGTAAATAGGATTTTTGGTTTCGGTCAGCAAGTCATTAATATAAATGAGGAACAGAGTTGGTGAAAATATTGTGCACTGCGGCACGCCCCCATTAAGGTTGAATGTCTGTGAGATGGTGTCCGTCAACTGGAACGCGCCGAGATCGTTTTCAGGAAATTGGCAAGCCAGCTGCAGAGAGATGCTGGTACTCCTGTGCAGCTTGTTGAGCAATCGGTCATGCTAGACTCTGTCGAATGCCTTCGAAATATTCAACGTAATTGCTTGAGATTCGGCGCAGTTCTCAATTGTCCTACTTCATATATGAGTGACATAGGTCAATATATCACCTGTCGATCTCTCTTTGCGAAAGCCGTATTGGTTATCGCTAATTATTCTGTTGGTCTCGAGGTACTTGAGTAGTTGCTGGCTGACTACACGTTCCATGACTTTGGAGATTATTGGAAGCAAGGCAATTGGACGATAGTTTGAGGGCGTGGTTTTCTTGCCTTTTGATGTGTAAACATCATACGCGGCGGTATGAAGGTAGATCTCGGCAAATGCTCTGCTCTGCTCTGCTCTGCTCTTATGTCATTATATAAATTACTTCATTATCAGATTGATAGTCCTCAGTTAATTTTGAAATTTAATTTTATGGTTCCTCGTCTAAATAATAGACATCATAATACATTCTATCTTGCTACTCCAAGAACAAATCTTCTTAATTTTTCTCCAATTTATAATATGCGTAGTCTTTATAATCATGATGCACACTTTGACATTTTTAATACTACAAATAATGCCATATGTCGTTCACTGGAACATTGAGCCATGTGTGACCTTTCTTTTTTTTTGTGCGTTTGATTTATCTCATATTAATTTTTGTATCAGGTATAGAATTAGGTTAGGTTAAGTTGGGTGAACTTTTTGTTATATACATATGTACCTACTTATATTAATTTTTATGTAATTACTTATTGGTTTCAAAGTTGTTTTTTTTTCTCTATTGTTTTAAGATAGTTAGGAATTTTTGTAGTAGTTATGTATTTCAACCTCTTTCCTGCCTTGTAGATCGGTTTTTATTTACCTGTAAGGCTAGTATTGCAAAATAAAATAAATAAATAAAAATTAATATTATTATTTTAAATTAAACGAATTGTCAAAAGTATTATTCAGATGCCCAGACGTTTAAAAGAATATTGAGTCATAGCGCTCTTCTAAAATTTGGAAAAGTTGGTTATTGACTTTCCCAAATCAAAGGATGTCGGCCCAAGATTATAAGGTAAATAAGCTGTCTCTATATGTTGATGTTATTCCTGGTGGCATTAGATTTTAGTGTCGAATTTGTGCACTGAATTAATCCACTCCGAAGCTGCCAGTAAGTATTATTAAAGAATCCTAACTTATATTATACATGCGAATGTGTTTGTTTTTATTCTATGAACAAGCTAAATGTACGGGTAACGAACATAGCACGTTGAAAATACCAGTTCTCGTCCAATCACTGAACTTAAGCAACGTCGGGCGTGGTTAGTACTGTGACCGCTTGGGAACACAACGTGCTGTTGTCTTTTTTACAACCAATGTCGTTATAGGATATTTTTACACATCAGTCTCGAGTATTAGCAGACTCGCTCAATTTTTTTTCGAACAGGTTGCCCTCGATCCCAAGCAGATGGGTAACTGCCTTTTCGATAAGACGAAGAATAAGGTCTGGAAAAAATTGGTCTTAGTTCGTTCGTTCATTCGCAGTTCCATCAGGGCCTGATGACTAGCTCTTTAAAAATTTTACGAATATCACGGTGATGAAACTTAACTTTTGCCATGGTAGTGTTGATGTTGGATATGGTGGGGAGAGCCTTGCCTTGGGAGACGTTTGAGCTAGAGTGCGATAAAAACATTTCGACGAGAATGTCTGTTTTTTTCGTTCGTCTGTCAAAGGTGGGAATGACGTTTTTGTAAAGTTATTACGGTCTTTGCTTCCGACCAGAAATTTCTGGAGCCACTGGGGCATTATGAAAATTTATTCCTGATCCTTTGCTTGTTTTTGTCTAGTTTTATTAATCACAGTTTGCATTTGTTTCTCGCTTCGGCAAAATAGTTGCGACTTTCAGCGGTCTGATTTTGCTGCCAGTACTTGTGAGCTTGCTGTTTCTTACTTACAGCTCCTATCGAATCTTCTGTCGAACCACAGGTTTCCTTTGACGGTAACTTGATGGAATGTGGGATTTTTGCTTTCATTCCTGAGGAGATAACTTGCGTAATCTCTTTGCAACAGACTGATGCGTCGGTAGTGCCAAAGCAGATGTAGAAACAAGAACAATTTTAATTTAGGTTAACTAAAATGTGATAATTTTCCGAACAGACGGACCAAAACCCGAATGGTCATTGCTAGGCATTTCTGTTCGTTCTTGACAAATAGCTCAGTTCAATTATTCGAAGTGATCTTTGAAGTAATTCGAGATTAAATTGTAATATAAATACATACATGTAGTAAACATAGAATTTTTATCTAAAATTTTAAAATGAATTGCTTGTAAAATATACGTTCAAGTTGCGCGAATAAAGTTTTAGATAACATAAGTGAAACTTCCATTTTCTAACCCGATTAAACTAACATGAGCTAACCAAGCTTGCCAAAGCTAACCCAAATTAACTAAACGTATTAGTAAAAATGTCCAAACTCAAGAATATTTGTAAAATGTGCAAGGTAATACTAGTTAAGTCAACAGCTGTTCAAATATCTAATCAGATTAAGACCCAAATCTAGCAGAATCTATGATTTGTGCATTTCTAAATTTCTTTATATTTGCTTAACCGCCAATCAAGCCACTAATTAAAACTATATATTTTTAGTTGCACCAGTACCAATTATCTCAATAAACGTCTAAAATCTTGTTAGCCGACAACAGTATAGGCTCCGTCAATATGGATTTGCTTTCGTTTTCTTAGCGGCTTTCTAGATAAAAGCTTGGTTTAGACTCTATTTTCATATCGTCAATAATTCTCTATTATCCATTATCGTTCCGTTTGTCTTTAAGCGTATCTATTAAAGTCAATATTACTTCCGGCATAACAGTTAAAGTGCCATGACTGTCTTGTAAATATTTTTCGTCGTTTTTTAAGATCTCAACTACGTTTTTATAAAGAATCTGGCTAAGTTTATACAGAGCTTTTTTCACAACGTTTGGTAACTCAATAAACTACTTCATATTTATTTTAATGGTGAATAATTGTTCATTAATAAACACTGCTATGTTTTACAATTACATTTAGTGCGTTGAATCATTGCAACTAGGTTGCGCTAAATGCCCATTATATAATCATTATAAATTTTTTTTTTTAAAACTCATTAGCTTTGACTAAAGAGTATTGTGCGAATAATTTAAAAATCATATTTGATTTAAATCGGTATTCTTTTTTGTTGAATTTTGGCCCATTTTAAAATGTTAAATCTGGATGTAGTCCGGAAGAAATGTTTTCATATGAAATGTTCGCCAGTTTTATTAATTAGGTTTTATGTTTGATGGTCGGTATAAACAATTATTTCTTTAAATTGTTTGTGACCACAAAGGTGAGGGTGGAAATTAACTTTATAATTAACCACTTTAATTAGTGGACTATATTAAAATAGGGTGGTGGGGGTTTTATTCATAGAGTGTGCATTGAAACATGTATTTTAGGTATTACGTACTTGAATAATGCAATCATTAATTTGCATTAAATATGATTAATATATTCAAGACTTTCTAGCTACTTTCAAGCATTTATTCTATCACACATAAAACTAAATAGGTACTGTACATAAGGTTAACTATTATTATATGTCTAACAAAACTTCTTGATCATTTAAATTTAACAAGAACGTCTTTCTTTGCTACATTTAATTAACGTTATTTTTCAACTAACTGCCTTTCCATTCATATAAAATACCTTGTACTTTCCGTCTTCATTGATTCTCTCAATTTACCTTTGCCAGGGATATAAGAGTTCGAATCTTGAGTACAGGAATAGAATTGTCTAACTACAAATTTCCATCCGCCATTTTATCTTCCTCTATCTTCTACAACAGCAAAAGGAGAGACGAGATGCACAGAGACACACATATATTCTCTAAATATCTGTGCAAACAAATGAGAAAAACTACTAAATATCTTGCGACTGGGCAGATGTACTTGGCGCCAAATTGATGCCGAGCGATGACTGGATCCATGTA
Source organism: Pissodes strobi (assembly GCA_016904865.1). NCBI lineage: Eukaryota > Metazoa > Arthropoda > Insecta > Coleoptera > Curculionidae > Pissodes > Pissodes strobi. The sequence goes on from MU181917.1 coordinate 1,032,888, forward strand.
TCACGGTTGAGTGTTTGTAAGGCACTTTATTACTTTCTTCGCCTAAAACTTAAATTTTGAGAAAACTAACTAAAGATCTTGGCGTCAAACAGAGCAGGGGCTGTTGTTTTTGGCACCAAACTCATGCAGAGTGATGACTGGATCAATGCATCGAGATTGAGTAGTTGTAAGGCACTAAAAACGCATGTTCTTGCTTTATTTGACATATTGTTGTTTACCCAGTATGACAGAGACAAAGATATATTAAATTGAGGACGATTAATAACGATTTCCTTGACGGAGCGACAGCCATTGTTGCATATAACAGAATTTAATATACCGGTAATCTAGGTGCGGGTTAAGAAGTAACTGAAATACACTGCTTTAAATTTGCTGTTTACCTGGGGTGAAATAAATATATTCGGATCTTAATTATTGCTCATTCATACTACGAACATACGGGGTGTTATCGCCTAACTATACGGTGTGAAAACGAAAGTTACAATACATGTTAGGGTGTTTCCCCAACATTTGAATTTAAACGATTATTAACTAATTCTTACTTCTTTATAAAAAAGTAAAATATATGAAACAGTGAAAGCTGCGCCTTGAACTTTTTGACAAATTGCTTAAAACGTTTTTAATAAATAGAAATATTGAAAACTATTAAAAAACTATCTGAGATTAACAATAAAATCAAAACTTTTGATATTGATATAAAAACATATTTATTTTACAAAGAAAAAAATTCAATCTCAGATAAATTCAATAACTATAAGAAACGACGTCAAAATGTCTCAAAACATTTATATATGGAAAATAATACATTTTACTTTTTATAAAAAAAGTAATACATAATCAATAGACAAGACCTATTCAAAACTAAAGTGGTGAAAAGTGCCTATTCATTTAAACAACCTTTATTCCTGACTACATCCAGATTTAACATTTTAAAATGGGACCCAAATTCAATAAAAAAAACATATACCCTAAACTACAATACCGATTCAAACCGAAAGGTTTTGCAGGGGGGGGGAGGGGGTACAAATCTAATCTAGAGCACATGTAGCTCCATATAAGTATGGTTGCATATACAAAAAAATACACCGAATTAAAAGAAAAGAAAATTTATGATTGATGAAATCGGCAACTAGGGAATTTATCCTACGATATTCGTATCAGTATCTTATTGCCAATCTAAATCTTTGTTTCGGACACCCAGAAATACATCTCTAGGATGACAGACTTTACATAAATGACGTTTATCATAGGCGTGCACAACACTAATTGGGACGCACTAAATTAGATGGGAACAAGATTCAGACGTTAATCAATTTCCGCAGGTTTGGCCTTAGCAGCTCGTCGCTCTCGCTGCTTCGACCCCATTCGCTATAACGGTATAACTAATACGAACTTATCCAATTATAACTCTGGGGTGTAGTTGCGGCATCTGCTCTACAATAATATGTTTGTTAGGCGATGCCGGGAACAGAAAGTGCTGTAGATTCCGGATTATTATGTGATGTAATAATCTAATAATACCACGATCGACTCGAGTAAAAACGTTGTTTTATGCGGATCTGCAAATCATGCTTATAAAGAATGAGAGGACTGAGCTCATCTCAAAAAAAAAGATTACTACTACTTCACTTTAAAGGTATATCGATAACAAGTCTTCATGTCGATGTTCATCTTAAATTCTAACTTTACGTAAAGGTTTGAAAGAAAAGTGACTCAAATGGTTTTGTAAAACGGAATGAAAATATATGCTCAAATGTTGTCTTTCTACCAGCCTCAGTATCAGTATCAGCAGGGATGGCCCCCTAGTTGACCTTGCACTTGGACCACCATTTCGTTCCGTTGTGCCCTCAGCCCGCATATGAGAACCTCCAGGATGCCGGTCTTACTTAAGAAAGCCCGCATCTCCCTCAGAGAACACGAAACACTGAATCTGGCTCGATCAGCGTCGTGCCAAAGATTCTAAATCTTGCTCATGCCATGCAGGTCATTTTGTAAGTAAATTGTCATCTCATTGTCATCTCATCGTCCTCCATGCACCATCTACACTCCCCCCCCTCCCCCCTCTCTACAGTTCTCAGCAGATTCAGGTGCCGCCTAAGTCTACAGTGCCTCGTGTAGAATCCTACCAGCGCCTTGCACTCTTTTCTTGTTATCAACCACAACCCCCTGGTGAGCCTTTTCGCTGTCTCATATCAGAATACCACCATTCTTACTTTATGTGTTATCTGACAAATTATTTTATTTGCCTTAAAATAAAATATAATTCTTCTTCTCCATCCCCTTTTGTACACATACTAGATACCTGATATATTTTCCGCTTCTTGTACAGACACTAGGTACTTGATATATTTTCTAGGCCATGATCATCTCTTATTCTTTTGTATCCAAAAGAACTTCGGAATGTGTATTAAATAATATGTGCATACTTGTTTTGTCCTATTACCATCCAGAATATTGAATCCATTACAAATTTGCCCACTGACACTGCAAATTAATGTTTTGGAATGGCTGCTGATTCGCAGTATAGAGAGAACACGTAATTTCAATCTTAACTCATAGATGTCTCGTTTGTCGAACATAACCTTTTAATATGTTAGGTTAAGAAGTTGTGACAAATACCTGCCTTATTCGTAAAACTTAATGTTGCCACTGAATGAAAAAATGAATCATTGGAATTGGGAAATTAGGTTTTCAGGTATGTATTTACTTGCCTATAATAATGAAACACATTATTTTGCAAAATGTTCATGAAACTGCTGGTAAAATAATAGTGTACCCATTAGAGTACAGTCATGCAAAATAGGAAGAAGCCTGAGATGCGCAGATGAAAGATAAGGAGAGCCGGTGTACGACATAGATAGGGAAGACGAAATTTTAGTAAAGTACACTCCGCGTACAAAATAAAAGCGGAATTGGATTCATATACGATACGGTCGCTGGAATAGGTACTACTCCTGTTTACTTGTTTGCTCTTTATATAATAATTATGCTTTTATTGTTATCATATTTATGGTTGGGATAATAATTAGTTAAGTCAGCAATAAAATTAGGTGTGGGTTGCTATACAGGTGTTGATATACATTCGTTCTAGAGAAAAACTTCTTCATCTTGCCCACACTATTTCAATATGGTTAAGGTCAAGATGATATAGAGGTAGTCGAACCACGGTGTGTCCCGCACTAGAAAATATTTCATCGATCCTATAAGTTTTCTCCCTTGGTTTCGCCATTTAAATGAGACTGTTGAGCTGCGGTTTTAACATTTTCGCGCCACATGGAATATTTTTCTCGCCTAACCACTTTTTCATCTCTTCATTCTTTATTAACGATGTAGGACACCTATTTACCTGCCTGTTGTGGTATGGCGCGTTGTCGATTACTACTACACTGTTTGGGCGTAAGTTCGACACTAGGTTGTTTTTATCCACTTTTCCTAATTTTCATAGTTCATCTCATTATAGTAATACCCAGTATTGCAGTGTGACTTCCATCTGACATATGAATTTGGCACGAAACCATTGTCTCCTCCAGCGTTCACGATTATTAGGCGTGTGCCTTTTGATACAGGTTGTCTTATGCCTTCGTCAGATTCGTCTCTCCAAGATTTTTGAATTGTATGTGATCAATGTATGTATGTTTCATCCATATAAACAATTGTGCGACCTTCTGCATGGCAAGCTTTAATTTTCTTTACAAATTGGCATCGAAGATGTCTTACGTCAGGTTTTTCCATCAAAATTGTTGTGCTGGTTTTAATTTTTCTCCACCCTTCAATTTTTTTTATTTCTCTCCTTAAACTGTCCTTGCATCTCTGGTAATTGGAATTATTTTGAAACTTTCCATGAATTCTCGCTAGAGTTGGTACTTATTTTTCTGATTTATGGAAATTGTGGATTAGTCTGCGTTACATCCCTTGATAAGCATCGTCCAAAGCTATTTTGCTTTTTGTGTTTTCACGTTTTTCGTTTTGCATGGAAAAAGATGTAACTGTACCAGATTCGAGATTTTTTACTTTCTGCTTAATTCTTTTAATTGTGTTTACACGCTCGTGCACTTTTCTGAAATCAAGCATTGGTCTTCCTGCATCTGCTTCTTGTTTCATAAACTTAAAGGCATGATTACAAATAATTCAAATTAATAAATTCATTTGCGGGAAACGTCCTACAGACTGTACGGAAGTGTGCATGTCAAAGGCAGTCAGGTAAATGAGCTCCTAGATAGCTTGTTACCGCGCACCTGAAGGTTCGAAATATTTTTCAGGAGTTTCCTCGATATGGATTCTGAATTTCCGCCAATTGTTTCAAAAATGTATTTTCGTAAGACAATTTAAACCGTTGGAACAAGCAATGGATCATATTAGGTATATAGGTAAATAGATGTAGAATAATTCGACGATAATGATATGGGTAACTTTAACTTTCCCAACGATCTTCCTCGAGAACTAAACTTCAGTTTTTTAGATAGAAAATACATTACTTAGAAGTGCTGTAAATAGGGCAGCGGTGGGACCTTGATGACGATGGGCCGTTCCAAAGAAAGTTAGAATTTCAAAAAGTAATAGTAACAAAAGAGAGCAGCTATGGGCTACAAAGGAAAATTAAAGAAAATTATGGAAGATCGAAAAAATTATAGCAACGACACTTTTGAAAGATTTTTTGACGACAAGGTTCTCGAATTAATCGGTGAATAATCAAATTTCTATGCCTCTCCAGAAAATAATTACGTTTTTGCGGTGGTGGACTTTTTGTTGCACCATTACTGGAAATTTTACTACTTTCTGGCTATCACAGAATATCTCGAGAATCCATGTATGGGAATGTTGATGAGGATATTTCTGTCCCTTTCGTAGCTTCCGACATGTCCAGAAATAAATTTCAAGAAATAAAGATGTATATATACTTTGATGACAATACCAAACTGGGTAAGTGATAAAATCTATAAAGTTCGTCCACTAATGAATTTGCTAAATACAAATTTTTGTCAGTAGGGAATTTTTCACCCAAATCTTTCAATAGATGAAGCTATGCTGAAATATTTTGGCCACCACTTCTAGAGCAATTTGTAAAGGGAAAATCGGTACTATTTGGTTTTAAGGACTGGATGCTTTATAGCTCTACTGGGTATTGTCACAACTATTACACTTACTGTGGAGCTAAACAAATGGATGGCGATGTAAGGGCGCCCTTTACTTACTTTTTGCGACCTCCTGTATTTCGGTTTTCTCGGGCGCCACCCCTTTGATATTTACAGCGACAAAGGGGATCGCTGTTCGCCTATCTGGTAGCCTTTAGACAGTGGAGAAACGGTTGTCCAAGGTTCGGTTTTTAAATACTCGGAATCGGTCCCTGGTAAATGAAACACTCCGTGTTTATCCGACAGTAAGTATAAACCTAACTTTCTTATAGCTAAAAGTATCAGACAACTTATTCTAAGCGACCCAACCCGGTAATACGTAAGAAAACTCAAACTCAAAAAGGTAGTAAAAGAATCGAAATCTCTAATCGCGCGGTAGACTGTAGCGGCGCGGAAACCCCACGGTAAGTATGTTAGCAATTACGTTAAACGGTAGCGGTACGGAAGCCCTACTGTAAATATGGCAGTAAATACGGTAAACTGTAGCGGTACGAAAGCCCTACGGTAAATATGGCAGTAAACACGGTAAACGGTAGCAGTACGGAAGCCCTACGGTAAATATGGCAGTAAATACGGTAAACGGTAGCGATACGGAAGCCCTACGCTAAGTGCGGTACTAGATACGGTCAACTGTAGCGGTCCGGAAGCCCTACGGTACATGTGGCAGTAGATACGGTAAGGAAGCCCTACGATAAATACGGTATACGGTTCTCAATAGCTCCAGCTCCATGACACGGTCGGTTCAGCAGAACGGTTCCCTAACTCGGACGTGAAGCCTGGATGGACTTAGTTTGGAAGGATACTTAGCCGGGATTACTCCACTTGCCAAGCCAGGATGGCCGGGATTACTCCGCTTGCCAATAGGGGAGCCGGGATTACTACGGGAGGATGGCCGGGATTACTCCGCTTGCCAACCGGGATTGCCAAGCAGGGATGGCCGGGATTACTCCACTTGCCAATAGGGATGGCCGGGATTACTCCACTTGCCAAGGCAGTATGGCCGGGATTACTCCGCTTGCCAATAGGGGAGCCGGGAATACTACGGTAGGCCGGGATTACTCCGTTTGCCAAGACAGGATGGCCGGGATTACTCCACTTGCCACTAGGGAAAGGATCATGGACCAGGAATGCGGTACGACGGATATTTACCTGCTCGGTCGGTCGGTCCTTCCCGGTTTGTCTGGAGCTGTCTCCTACTGGTGGGGTATGCTGCTTGCTCGGTGCTAGACTGCCTCTCGACTGCCGACTGACTCGACTCCGGACTGACTGCCTCGAGAACCCCGGGTGGGTACTGCCTGTTTAGCGCGATGCCGCCCGGTTTTGTTAGCTCGACCCGTAGTGGGGATCGCCGCGATCGCGTCATCGGCCGGCCGATAGGTGGGGACCTCACGCGCAGCGTGATGCGACGAAGATCGCGACGCTCTACTGGTACTGCACGAGAACTATGGAAAAAGTGAAAACCAAGTTCCCGGCTTTTCGCGACGGAATATTTTATAGAATTGAATTTAGTATATTTAAATTATATTTTATGAAAAATAATGATGTTATTAGCACGTAAAATAAGAAAGTTAATCCGTAGTGCATCCTATTCCCCAAAAAATATAGTAACTTCGTTACAGCGAGATGGAAAGCAATTTGAGTTAGTTTGGTTTTAAAGTTGTTTTAATTATTTTTCCAGTTACGGCCTGCTGGAGAAACTCAGAAATATGAACTTTAAGGCAACAGGCACTGTACGAGATAATTAGACCAAAAATGCCCCCTATGTTCAGTAAAAGAAATGCAAAAAATAGATCGTGGATTTTTTCAGTAAGCATGTAAGAAGAAAATTAATCTATTCTGTTATTTATACCCTGTCACTATGGTAACAAATCACGACACTATAGGGCTCCTGGAAATAGTAAAATATCGGTCTTCAGCAGAAAAACAAAAAATGTATGTACCTCAACCACATTTATTTTCCATTTATAATTCATCCATGGGTGAAGTAACCTGCTTGACCAAGCGGTAAATAATTATAGGGCATCTATTCTTGGAATGAAACGGCGGTGGCCTATTTTCATCAACTTTGGAATCGTAAATGCATGGAAACTATACCTACTGGCTCCTAATGATAAGATGGATTTACTTAGTTTCATTAGAAGTGTTGCTCTTCATTACTTAAAATCTTTTGTGAAGGCAACTTTTCCGAAAAGACAACCTGCTCCGCTTTCAAGAAGTATTGCGGAAGACGGCAAGGGTAAATTTGAAAAGCAATTAAGGTGCCATCAATGTCAGTTGCGAGCAGGTTGAAGTTACCTAAAGTGGACTTTATGCATTAAACGTGTTTGTCTCATAATATTTCAGTCAAATAATTAATAATATTATCATTTGTAATACCTTCTTAAACAATAAATCTTTATTGTAGCGTAATTTTTATTATTTTCCATGCATTCTCCCATTGTACTCATCTGAGTACATCACTTTTTAAAACTTGCAAACTAGTGCAAAAATCTCGCCCAAACAAAAAAAATACTAGTGGGTTAAATAACGTAGATTTGAGGAACAAAATACATTTTCTTTATATATACCTTAAAAAATATATAGAGCAAATCACATAATTTTATTATCCAGTTGAAATCAATAAATATGGGTGAACTGTTACAATGTCATACGAATAATATACTAAAAAGATATAAATTTTTAAGAGCAATCTATCGATTTCATGTTCCGTCAAATGGCAAACTGAATAAAGAATGAGAACAGCAATTATTCATTTGTATGGCTATAAAACGCGTATTAGGCATGCATAATTTTGTACCAGTTAAATGTGAAACATAACACACAAGCTGTTTATTTGTCACTGCAAATGTGCCGGCGGTCAAGCGATGATAACATTTCCATGGCGAGATTTAAAATTTTTATATCGTGCTATATTATTTTATATTTTTTTCTCAAACTTTCTTCATGAGCTATTTAACACTGTTCGTTAATATAGATCTTCTTCGGATTCAGAAAGGGACACTTTACCAAACTGCTACTTCTAAAAGTAGTCGAGAATATAACAAGCGGCTTCAGCAACGGCCAAGCGACATGACAGGGGCACCCTTTCTAGATGTAGAAATAGCTATTGATAGAGTAGGGCATCAAGAGCTATACTATAAAATGCCTGTAGGGGCTACTCTGACCAGATCATTAAGATCATCTACAGTTATCTAAAAGACAGAAGAATTCACCTAAAAGTCAAAGAGAAAAATCTAGATCTAGGACACTTGAGGCAGAAGTATCACAAGGCTCAACCCTTGGACTATCAATGTATTCGATATTCACTCACGACATACCATCGCATAAGCGCAAAACGCAGGCCATACTCCTTCAAAGGAAAAGGATGGTACGTATAAATAACATCGACGTACCTGGGAGTGCATCTGGACTGTGGCCTGACAAGGAAAAGGCATATCCAAGCCGCAAGAGACAAGATTAAGAAAGCAATAGGCTGAATCTCATGATGGGAAGAAATAGCCCCATGGCACTGAAGCTCAAGGTCATCATGATAAAGACGATAGCTAGACCTCCACTGACGCATGGTTCGACGGCTTGGGGATACGCAGTTAAATCCAGCATTAAATTGCTTTCAGGAACTGAAACAAGCTACTCAGGATGGCAGCTGGCGCACAACGTGAGGCGTGATCTAGTGTTCACAGAGAGGCATTTTCAATACGTAGGCCAGAACATTACAGAAGTCCATCCCGAAAGTTCACCCCTCAGGACTGCAATAGAGTTCCCTAGGGTTAAAACACAGGACGGTCGCTGAGTTTTTAGTGGGGGTGTGCGTAAAAGGCAATTTTCTCAAGATTCTATTCTTGAGGTATCTGTCTTTATTTTGGGTTAAAAACTTTCTTTAAACTTAACCAAGCTTTCGAAAACTTTTAGTTTATTTCTCAAGGCTGTAAAACATGGAAGTCTTAGTTTGGATTAGTTGGAATATTATTGTTCAAATTAAAACATTTTTTACTTACTAGCTATTGTTAGTTGTATAAACGGCATAAAATAAACAAGTCAACACTCTGTAACTTAATGAACAATTATTATGGTTTTAATTAGAGCAATTTGACTTTCTTTAGGGAGACCCGCTACATAATTACTACTGCCCAATGGTTTTCTAAAATTCAGTGTTTTTCTGTTGGATTTTATTTGACCAATGTTTCTGTTCCACCTATAATATATAACTTAAGTTATACTATCTACTCATACCGGTGAAGCGGTATTTTGTTAGTGTTCTGCTTTGAATTAGTTGATGGAAGATATGCTTATTTTTGACAATTCCTGTATTTTGGGTATTTAGTTGATTGTTGATAGATGGTGGTGTCTATACATAATATTGTAATGGTGTGCCAATTTTTTTTTTACTAAGTTAGAGGGCGCCAGGTTTATTTATTAAGGACTGTCTTTATTATGTTTTGTTAAAACATTATTATAACTTATCGTTTGGTGGGAAATGTTTCGATCCTGTATGGAGAGAAAAAAGGAGGAAAAAATTGCAACTTTAATTCAGATAACATTTTTCAACAAGAAAGATTAGATATATCTGGTAAATTGGCAACGTATGTGTTAGTGTTTACTGTGAGAAAATGAGAATAGATAGTGCTCAAACCTCCAATATATTTTTTCTTACTGATGATGTTTGGTTCACGGTTAATTTCAACCATTTCGAGAAAGTTACGTTTTTGTAGCTTCTATATAAGGAACTCTTACACTGCTAAATTTAAATATGTGATTCATATCTATATTGTGTTCTGTAAGAGCAGATCTTTTACTAGGATACAATAACATTTATGTGATGCTCTTCTATCTTTTAGCACACATATGATGTTTGACCGATGTAAATTGTTTCACAATCAGAGCATCGAATACTATATAGTACATTGGATTTTTCTTGTTTGTTGTCTTTTAGTCCGGTGAATAGACTTTTTGATTATTGTATTTGCTGGCTATGACGGTCGACTTGTCTTAATATTTTTATTAGCTTATTTGTTATTTCAGGTATATATGGGAAAGGAAAATATCTTTTTTTTTTCGATTTTCTGAGGGATATATTTCTTCGTTAGGAATCTCTTGACTACCGTGGGAGTGGGATAATCTCTGAATTATCCCACTCCCACGGTAGTCAAGAGATTTCTAACGAAGAAATATATCCCTCAGAAAATCGTGTGTGATTAGTTTATTTTTATTTTTGGGTATCCGTGATCCAAAAAGCTTCTTTAAATACTTTTCTTTTAGTGATGGATGGCAAATTTTTACACACAGGTTTTTTTCATTTTTTTCTGTGCGGTATGATTTATAATTTAACAGTATGTTATAGATGAGCTTTTATGCTTCTGCGTCACAAAGCTTTTATTTAAAATGCCATTTTTTTAAAAGTTTGTCGGTGACATTATTTGTTCTGTCCCCAAGATAAAATAAAGGAAGCACTTACAACATTTAATAACTATAATTCTCACCTCCAGTTCATCATCGGCAAGAAGTGTGCCATTTTTAGACATAAAATTCATACGAAATAAAATAATCAAATAATTCTAGTCTGGTACCAACCAGTTCAGTTAGATTTAAACTTAATGTTAACACTAACAAATAGAATAGTAAATATGTATCACTCATCATTAAAAGAAAAGATATTAAACAAATCTTTGCAGCTTCATTAGAAAACGGATATCTTAAAAATTACAAAAAAAAAAACTGAATTATAACAGATTTAATTATCACACACCGTCTGAATTATACCACTCCCATGGTCGTCAAGAGATTCCTAACGAATATATCCCTCAGAAAATCAACCTACAAGATATTTATCTTTTCCATATATACCTGCAATAACAAACCAGCTAATAAAAATATTAAAACAAGGAAAATTGATCATAGCCAACAAATACACCAAAATAAATAAACATATATCTACCAGACTGAAAGACAAAACAACAAATTTAAAAAGTCTAAATTAGTAAGTATATGGTATTCCATGCTCTGTGTGTGAAAAACATTATATCGCTCAAATATCATGTATACTAAAGATAATGTCACATAAAAGCGATTGTAGATCAAGTTAAAGATCTTGTGCTCTAGCAGAACACACACTAACCCAAACTAACCCAAACCACATATTTGAATTTAATAACGTATGAATTCTCCATTCAGATGCAAACTACAAAAATTTTCTTGAAATGTCTGAAATTATCCGCCTACCAAACATCATCAATACAAAAATGGATATTGAAAATTTTAACCCTAACTATTCTCATCTTCTTACAATAAACTCTAACATACATTCCCAATTTACCAGATATATCTAATCTTTCATATTCATGTTCATCTGAATTAAAGTTGCAATTTCTTTCTTTTTCTCTAAATAAAAAATCGAGATATTTCCCACCAAATGATAAGTTATAATAATGTTTTAACAGAGCATAATAAAGCCAATGCTTAATAGTATAATGTAATTTGATACACCATTACAATATGTTATATAGTCACCACCATCTATCAATAACCAACTGAACACCCAAAATATGAGAATTATCAAAATTAATAATATCTTCCATTACTTAATTCTAAGCAGAGCACTAACAAAGTACCATTTCACCGGTACGACTAGATAATAGAACTTAACCTATATATTATGGGTAGAAAATTGGCCAGTAGGTTAATAAAGAATCAACCATGTAGCGAGTTCCCCTAAAGAAAGTCAAAATGCTCTAATTAAGGCAATACTTGTTCAGTAAGCCGAAAATGTTTTAATTACAATAATAAAACAACTAACACTTCTATATTTTGTAGCTTGTTGGAAGCGGTTGGAAGAAGCAACAAGACTAAAATGAATATTTGCCACACATATGCTATAGGCAATGAAAGTAAACAGTACAAGTCGACGTCCCAGAAGATGACCATGTGTGAGTAGATGACGTTAAAATGACTGCAGCTCTAAATTGTTTTGGATGGAAATATGAATTGCCTTTTGTTCAAGCAAATATGAAACGTTGCAACTACGAAGAAGTACGGATGTCATTAATTTTTTTCTTCAAACGTCAGTAAATTCGTCATTACTCGACTGTGTAGGCGGCAGTGAAGTTTCGTTTTTCCTCCGCCGGAGCTTTACTTTTCACTTTTCCGCCGGCGGAGGTAAAAGTGTTATCATAGCAACATAGATACAATACAAACAAACATCAAAATAAGCGTCAATAACTCAAGAGTGATTAAACTAAAATTTGTATTTATCACTCAATGTGTGACTGCATTTCTAAAAATCACTAATTTAGGAACAAATTGGTTATTATTTAATCGAACTTACCCAATAACTGCTTATCAATACGGAATTAAAACGCAATCGAAGACGCAATTTTAAAAATATAATTATTATTGTTGACAGTGTCCACTGACAGCTTTATGTTACATTACTATAGCAACAACCTGAGCCTATTCACCGACACCGCACCGGTCTAAGCCGCCTTGCGAACACACTTATCTTTAATAATAAGTATTATTACTATTAAAAAGAGACTTTTTCCATTAATTTGTCGACATTTGAAGAAAAAACAGCATATTTTATTTGGAGGAAAAGTTACTTTTCATGGCTTGCTCTCTATTACCAGCCTCACTCCGCTCGGCTGTTAAACACGAGCGCGCCATGAAAAGTATCACTTTTCCTCCATATAAAATAATATACTATTTTCTTCAAACGTCAGTAAATCCGTCATTACTCGACTGTGTAGGCGGCAGTGAAGTTCCATTTTTCCTCCGCCGGAGCTTTACTTTTCACTTTTCCGCCGTGCGTCGGAGGTAAAAGTGTTATCATAGCAACATAGATGCAATACAAACAAACATCAAGATAAGCGTCAACAACTCAAGAGTTATTAAACTAAAATTTGTATTTATCACTCAATGTGTGACTGGATTTCTAAAAATCACTAATTTAGGAACAAATTGGTTATTATTTAATCGAACTTACTTAATAACTGCTTATCAATACGGAACTAAAACGCAATCGAAAACGCAATTTTAAAAATATAATTATTGTTGACAGTGTCCACTGACAGCTTTATGTTACATTACTATAGCAACAACCTGAGTCTATTCACCGACACCGCACCGGTCTAAGCCGCCTTGCGAACCCACTTATCTTTAATAATAATTATTATTACTATTAAAAAGAGACTTTTTGCATTAATTTGTCGACATTTGAAGAAAAAATAGCATATTTTATTTGGAGGAAAAGTTACTTTTCATGGCTTGCTCTCTATTACCAGCCTCACTCCGTTCGGCTGTTAAACACGAGCGCGCCATGAAAAGTATTACTTTTCCTCCATATAAAATAATATACTATTATATTTAATCGGCAGCTAAATTGACCTTTTCTAACCACTAAACAATAAATGGAATACAGTTAAACCATAGATTAACATGTAATCAATACCTGCAGCATGTAGGTTTTGATTTAAAAATATTTTTGCCGAATTCCCCTGGTTGCTGAGGCTACAAAACATAATATATTATGATAATTTTGGATTTGAATTTAGTTTAACTTTTTACCGAGACAACCTCAAAACCGAAATATACAACAAATAGAAGAAAATAAATGATTGGAAAACATTTTGAAAGCAAAAACGTTCCGACTGATGTACGAAACTACAATCTGTAGTTTAACCAGGGAGGCAAACTACTTTAACTACTGATTCATCTTTATTTTATGGTAATATTTTACAAAATAAGCTATAATAGAAGGAATTACGAGAAAAATTGTCGAGAAAATAAGAAATTGAAATGAAGATGTAAACGAAGCAATTATAAATGCACTGGAACGATAGAAAAGAGTTTGCGAGAAATGTGACGAGGTAAACGGGGTACATGCAGCGCCTTGAAAATAGCATACCAGATAATTAAAACTTATATTCAACCATAAACAAGAAAATAAATAAAATGTATAATTTCTAGCCTAAATTAAATGCTCTGCACCTGCATGTTAACTTTGTCACATTTCTCGTAAATTCTTTTCTGGCGTTTCAGTACATTTGATATTGCTTCGTTCTAATTTTCATTTAAATTTCTGATTTCTATTTTATTGAGATAATTAGGCTCATTATTCAAACTTTCTCTTATAATTCACTTCTTCTTGTTTCTTATTTGTCATTTAATTGTTGAACTGGCCTAATTTTAAAATCATGGTACCCGTATTATAGAATAGAATAGAAGAGAATACTTCTTGGTAAACACCATACACACAACACTTTTACACATCAAAAAAAGGATTGGATACACAATCATGAAATCAATAAAAGCAGTATTAAAATTTGAAAATACACAAATTAAATATTAATATTAAGATTTATTTAAACAGTATAAAAAACACACTAAAAAGACGCTAGATTAGAGCAGCTCTGAAAATACTCCCCAAAGTCATAAAAAGCTTTGCTAAGTAGAAAAAAAACTTTTTTAAACTCTTTGTCATTTAATAGTCTAGTATGCTGGGGTAGGGAGTTGAAAGATTTTAGTCCATAGATACTTGTGCCATTTCTGAACGTTGTGAGGCGAAACTGACTTCAAACTAAATTTATTTTGTTTCTGGTGGGATAGCTATGAACCTCTTGATGTGCTTGAAATAGTGGTAAGTTCTGCCTAACATATATAAGGCATTGTACGATGTAAGCACTAGGGAGCGTCAATATCTGCAGGTCCACGAAGGCCTGACGACAGTCCTCTCGGTAGCCCAACCCAACCATTAGCCTTATGCACCTTCTTTGTAATTTAAAGACTTTGATGGCATGAAGGGAAGGACCTCATTCAAGAATTTCGTAGCCCATGACCGAGCTGAAATAGCCATGATATGCTGCTAGTACACTCTCTTAGAGAGCCTGCCACAAAGCTGTTGAATATGACACTCTCATGTCATTCTTGAGCTAAAGAAGACACCCAGAAATGTTACTTCATCAGAGCAGTACTCCAGCAAACGGTGGTCTACTTTGCTCCTCCTCACGCTGAAATTTATGGACTGTGTTTTTTCCCTATTCAGACACAGTTTATTTGTAAGAAACCAGTTTTCGATGACCACAGTAGCCTCTTTAATTCCAGAAACAGCTATTTGGGATGGGTGGTAGGTTGTAAAAATAGTGGTGTCATCTGCAAAAAGAATCAGCACCTCTATTCCCTGTAGATAGGCAAGGATATTAATAAAAATAAGAAATAGGATAGACCCTAGGACCTATCCGTGGGGAACTCCATGTCTCACCATGCGTGGTGTCGAAATAATACCATTAAAATGGACTGACTGTGTGCGGACCGACAGGTATGCGGTTATTAATAGAATACTCTCTGCCTGAAACCCATAATGAGGTAGAAGGATATTATGTGAGACGCAATCAAAAGCTTTGGTCAAGTCCACATCCACACATAAGGCGTAGGTATCAAGTCCCTCCTCAAAACCCCCCAAAACACGTCGCACAAGACAGTCAATGGCTAGGGTATTGCTCCTTTTGTTTCTAAAACCAAACTGATTTTGAAAGAAGCTATTGTTTTGTTCAAAATATGTACTTACTTATTTTTTCAAGACTGATTCAAAAATTTTAGATAATATTGGTAGGAGGGAAATAGGAGGTCGATAATTTGAGCATTCATCATTGGACCCTTTGTTTTTATAATAGGTACAGGGTGGCCGTTTAAGAGGGGCCTATACCTTATCTCGAAAACTACGGGGGTTGGAAATCAAATTTAAATACAAAAGTTATTCCTAGTAAAATGATCTTTATTTTTTTTGTACTGTTTTAATCGTCACTTTTTTATATACAGGATAGTCAAAGAAAGTTACACCTTTTTAAATGAAACACCCTATATTTTATTACATTTTTGAATTCTACTTAAAATTCTAAGCATATTTGATGTATGATGTTATGCCTCTAGAATTAGTAGTTTCCCAGCTATATACAGTTGAAAATCGGTACTTTGGCTCTTTTCACCTTGGTAGCAAGAAGACCATTAGAGATGGAGTAAAATTAATTTCACAGTCCTATCTTAACTTGTCAAGAGCTATCTAACGGTACTAATTGACAGGTGGTACCATGGGTACCAAATCTGGTACCAGTTAGCACCATCAGATAGCTCTTGGAAAGTTAAGATAGGAATGTGGAATTAATTTTACTCCATCTTTAATGGTCTTCCTGCTACCAAGGTGAAAAGAAGCGAAAGTACCGATTTTCAACATTTTATACCTCAATATGCTTGGAATTTTAAGTAGAATTCAAAAATGCAATAAAATATAGGGTGTTTCATTTAAAAAAATTAACTTTGTTTGACCACCCAGTATATAAAAATGGAACGATTAAAAAAATTCAAAAAAAATAAAGATCGTCTTCAGGAACAACTTTTGTATTTAATTTTGTTTTGCAACCAGTTTTCGAGATAAGGTATAGATAGGCCCGTCTTAAACGGGCCACCCTGTACAATTTTGGCAGTTTACAGTACCTGAGGAAAATACGTTACAGTTAATAGCCTGGTTTATAGGCTTTGTCAAATGGAACAAGATGAGATTTTTCAGAGTTTTGCTTGGTTTTATTTCATCAATCTTCTGCCTTACCTCATTAAAGGAGACATGGGAGAAGTTAAAAGAATTTTCACAAAAGTATTCCGAGAAACGCTTATTGGATGTGGAAAGGGATTGAATTACCTGATCTGCTATGCTAGATAAAAACCTATTGAAGGAAGATGCATCCAGTATTAGGAAGATTTTGAGATGGGGGAGGGTTGATTACTTTTATAATATGCCACATGGCCGATTGAGGGTTTTCGGCATTCTTAATATAATTGTCGTAAGCTGATTTTTTGGCTTTTGATATCTCTAGGCGGTAAGTGGCTCTATATTCTTTGACAGGCTTAAGAGACATAAGCAAAGGATATTGATTTAAAGTTCTCTAACTCTCTTGTTTCATATTCCATACCTTATATCTCTCACATAGTCCCTGACAGATTTTCCTGGATTTCCTTGAAAATAAAGCACTATAATAAGATCCCTCTCTTCGTGTTTTTGTTTTGTTTTATTCTTATATACTCGAGATGCTGTTTATTGCAATAACTTCTTCGAATCAATTATAGGTACAGATGGTACTATCCGATCATTTTGAATATTTTCCTTATACTGTTCTCATGTTCTTGTAGCTTTATTAACATCTTGAAATAAAGCTCGACCATCTTCAACCTTCCAGCAATCATATAGCTCATTTTGTAAAATATTAGCAGAGAATAAAGATGAATCAGTAGTTAAACTACAAGATTGTACTGTAGATTGTAGTCGGGATGTTTTTTGTTTTGAAAATGTTCTTCAAGCATCTATGTTCCTGTAATTATTGTATATTTTGGTTTTTGAGTGTGTCTTGGTAAAAAGCTAAGCAGGCACAATGTCAATATAATTGCCAAATAGTTTGACATACTTTTTATTCAAAACCAAAAGTACCTTAATATAATTATTATATTTTGTTGCCTCAACAACCAGGTGTCCTTTATTCAATTTATTTGTTTAAATCGGGCAATCAGATTTCAAACAACAATACCCTGACATTTGAAACTAACCCAAACCTTTATGTCCAGGTAGCAGCAGATATTTAAATAGGTAAGCATTATATTGAAAAATTATAGTATTTGGTAATTCTAAAACCTCTAATTTTTTGAGAAGCGTTACATGATTGGAATGTGCCTTCCTTTTTTCAAACACCATGTATACATTTAAACAAGAGTATGTAGTAAAGCAGATGAAATCGAACATTTGTTGGAAATATTTTTTCTAATTTCAAAAATAATAGGGATATGTACTTAAGGAGTTATCTGGATTACCCTGTATTTTATGACATTTCTCATATGTTGATTGAGTAATAACTTGGTATGGTTCGCGAGTAATCATGCTTTTCTTTTAGTTATTTAGCTGCAAATCGTCAAAGCATTATATTGTTTCATCCTGGTCTTGAAAAAACGATATTGCCCCTACCTTTGCCACTGACTGAAAACAAACGATATATATTTTGACGATATACCCAACATAATCTAAAAGGTTAACAAAACACCACAACGCACACGTGCGATTGATTGATATCGTACATTCTGTGTCTGCTAGTCTAGCTAAAAGCAGGAAGAAACATCAGATTAAAGGAATATTTTGTATTGCCGACAGTGCGTTCCTCCTATTTGTCAGCTTGGCTGGCACGTGACTATATTTCGAATATCTTTAGTCTCTGGTTTTTGTTTCTTGTTAATGTATTTCTCATGCGGGACGTGCATGAGTTTATCAAAAACGGGAACGTGATGCATATGCAAATTTTAAATATTAAATTTTATATGTTTCATAAGTGTGATGATAATTTTTTTCATATTGGTTATGTCTCACTTTTTTTTTGGTATAGTTAAGATCTAAATAAGATAGTATGCGATCAAAACCTCTTTGATAGCGAGCTAATGATTTCCTGGTAAGGCAGGTCAGGCAAACTTCTCAGTAGAATAGCGAGACAGTACATATTGCGAAAGTTCAAAAACATCTTAAACACAATAAATTAATCGGTTCGCTTTGTCTTTGTAACTATTGCCATTGAATCCGTTGTTTGAGTAAAGGAGTTACTCAAACAAAGAATAAAACTTAAGACCCTTTGAAATAAATATAAATAGGCCACTCGGTACAAAGCAGTTTTGAAGAACTAAATAGCTTTTTGGCACCTCGTGCAATTTTGCTAATTCATTAATCGATTGATACAAAATCTTATTAGTAGCTAAAAAATTAATCAAGGATCTCAAAGGAGGCGGATCACTTTTCATACATATTTCAAGTCGGGCAGTGGATGTACAAATACTATCCAGACCAATGTATTGAAAAAGGATGAGTGGCCTCCAAGATCACCAGATCCCATTTCTGCTTGTATTCCCTTTAAAAGGGAACGTTATTTAAAAACAATAAAACATGTGAATGGATTAAACAACTTCGGTGTAGAGATATCGAAAGCTACCAGGCTATTTTCACACTAAGAATTATTGACAATGGGAAATATTATAAACCTTAAATATAATTGATATAAATGCTAAATATGTATCTTAGTTTGAATGTATTGAAAATATCATAGTTAACATTCATATTACGTGGTACTGCACCATACCACAGTTTATATCGTACCATACCAAATCAGTTATTTAACTATGCTGCGGCTGCTTTAATGTTGATGAAGCCAGATTTGACTTCATCATTTCCTCATATTTCGCGCATGCGCTTCATAGTTCCACTCAAATACAAATAAATGTCTTTGGTTCAACTTCAATTATGACAAATGCAAATAATACCTACACAGCTTATACAATAAAAGCTGTGATACCTATAAGGTCAAAGACCTTGCCTTCCATCGAACAATCAGATTGAACATGCTTGCAGCAAATTATCATAATAATAAATAATATACACTCTAATCACTAATAAAAGTCAATAATTCAAGGTGGGAAGCTATGAGGATCGCACAAATAAAAAAAAAAACGAAAACAGCACAACGAAACAAAGTGGCCATTACAAAAATGCCAAGCCGTCATCGGCGCGCGTCACTGTCATCGTTCTGGTGCAGCGTTGTTAAATTCAATTTACACAGATTTCTAAGGCACTTGCACTCCTTAAAAAATACCCAAAAATCTCCTTGCTCGAAATTTTGATACTTCACTCGTAGATTCGACTATCACTATTTTTAGAATCTCCCGGGTGCCGTGTACCTGTGTACACCTGATCACCCTGGACCTATGTCCAGGTGTTCACAGATATGGAGGTTGTGAGATAGAACAATTAGAAGTGGACGCAATTATGTGCTGGCCCCAGCTAATTTAGCGGTGTTGAGATAGACCCGAAAGCCTGATGAATTTGGTGTTTGCCTGCGTATTTATATGCTACAAAATGCTGATCGCTGCATAATTAAGGATTAAAGTAGCTCCAGTCGAATGCTCTAGTTATTCATAATTAACTGTGAATGTTTATATAACATATTTCAAATTCAAGTTCAAACTTAGGACAGCAGGATAATTTATTAGTAGGTTTATGCTTTTTAGTAGTTCACAATATTTTACTGTTCGTCTTACATTATCGAAAGGGTTTGTAGATATTTCATATCTAACGATATTCCAAGCGCTCAAGGATAACTCCATCTCCGAGTTACTTCAAAGTGAAGAGAAATAGAAATTGCAAATATTAAACAACTAAAAAACTTACCAAATCTCAAATGCTTAAAGGATAGCGTATGTAGGCTAAGTGGATGATTCAAAATAAACCATTATCATTCAGATTCCCACAAAAGGTAGTGTAGGGAGATAAATCAGAGATCACATATTATTATTATTATCCTATATTGCATCCCAAAGATCTCACTCTAATATTAGTTTTTATTAATAACTTTTAAAACACTTTGTATATTTCGACAAAATTGGCGTATTGGAGTGTTGGATATTTGAGGATGCTAGAAAAACTTTGAGGACGTTACAGAATATAAAACCTACGTGGCAATTAAATACAAACGACAAATCTATAGTGTATAAACAATGATGGTAGATTTCTTTCCACTGTATTCCTTAAGGTACCCACTTGGAACAACTGCGACAAGGGAACCAGAGTTCTGTGTCAGGACTAATCTTTTCACATATGAAACATCATTCAGGCTACTATCGGAAGTAATTGCACAAGTGCATCAAAATTACCGATAATTTTGCATGACAGCGTGTTGTCTAAAAACTGCATGAGTTCATTTTCATATTTTCCAAAATATGAAAATGACCGACAACACGCTCGAATGCAAAATTATCTGGTTATTTTGATGCACGAGTGTAATTCGGTGGAATATTTCCCGAATAAGGACATGGTTTAAAAAAATATCTTTTTATTCCTTTTTTAATACAAAAATGTACATGTAACTGTAAACAAAGTACAGAGACGCAAAAATACGATATTTTTAATCCGAAACGAGACATTCTAATAATATATATTCACTTGACTTTGACGTTATTTATAAATTGTCGCTGTCAAGTTTACAATGGAATTACCATAGATACGTACGATCCAATTATCGCTGTGCTCTTTCGGTTTCTACAGTGCAATTATCGCTGTAATTTTCCGAGAATTGCACTCCTCTAATGGGATTTTTTATACATGAGGGAAATATTCGTAAGTAATTGCACAAGTGCATCAAAATTACCGATAATTTTGCATGACAGCGTGTTGTCTAAAAACTGCATGAGTTCATTTTCATATTTTGGAGAAAGAGCCCGACACCGAAGGTGGAGGGCTCTTTTTCCAAAATATGAAAATGACCGAATGCAGTTTTTCTAAGACAACACGCTCGAATGCAAAATTATCTGGTTATTTTGATGCACGAGTGTAATTCGGGGGAATATTTCCCGAATAAGGACATGGTTTTAAAAAATACATTTTTATTCTTTTTTTAATACAAAAACGCACATGTAACTGCAAACAAAGTAAAGAGACACAAAAATACGATTTTTTTTATCCGAAACGAGGCATTTTTAATACTTAATATATATTCACTTGACTTTGACGTTATTTATAAATGCTGTCATCGTAATTTTACAATGGAATTACCATAGATACGTACGATGCAATTATCGCTGTGCTCTTCCGGTTTCTACAGTGCAATTATCGCTGTAATTTTCCGAGAACTGCACTCCTCTAATGGGATTTTTTATACATGAGGGAAATATTCGGAAGTAATTGCACAAGTGCATCAAAATTACCGATAATTTTGCATGACAGCCTGTTGTCTAAAAACTGCATGAGTTCATTTTCATATTTTGGAGAAAGAGCCCGACACCGAAGGTGGAGGGCTCTTTTGCAAAATATGAAAATGACCGAATGCAGTTTTTCTAAGACAACACGCTCGAATGCAAAATTATCTGGTTATTTTGATTCACGAGTGTAATTCGGGGGAATATTTCCCGAATAAGAACATGGTTTAAAAAAATACATTTTTAATCTTTTTTAAATACAACAACGTAAATATAACTGTAAACAATGTACAGAGACGCAAAAATACGATTTTTTTAATCCGAAACGAGACATTTTTAATAATATATATTCACTTGACTTTGACGTTATTTATAAATTATCGCTGTCATCGTAAGTTTACAATGGAATTACTATAGATACGTACGATGCAATTATCGCCGGGCTCTTCCGGTTTCTACAGTGCAATTATCGCTGTAATTTTCCGAGAATTGGACTCCTCTAATGGGATTTTTTATACATGAGGGAAATATTCAGCATAATTGATCGTATCCGCACTAACGTCAATGTCATCATCTGAGTCGTCACCGCATAACCTCATAAAGTATCTAAAAGAACGCTTTCATTGCTAGTTTCGCCACTCCTTTCAAAAAGTCTCTTCTTAGCTACGTCTTTTAGTTGAAGCCCAAAACTACCATAGAAACGTCTCCATCGCTACGTTGGTTGTTCTCTTTAGTCCTCATCTATCTTTTGCAAGATTTTCCTTAATCCTAGATCTTTCCTTGGATATGTTTTCTTTTATGTCCTGTTCCTTTAAATTTTTTCTACCCTCCTTTGCTTCTAACTGCTTTTCAAAGATGGTGCCAATTTTTGAATGTTGTTTTGCAGTGCGCAGTTTAATTTTTAGGACTTTTTGGGACATAGGCCTTAATTTTTGTAAAATATCTTTCAATATACTTGGAGCAGGTGCATCAATATTGATAACGGGAGGTATTTCAGTATAGAATTCAGCCTTCTGGTTATAATTTATATGTAGGAAATAATAACCACTATTAGAGAGTTTACACAATAGAAGTATCAGTTAATATTAGTAGAAGAACCGACACTAAAGTAAACATAATCTGTACATACATCGATCCAAAAACATATGAATATTTTAACATTATTTCGCCGAAAGGCTAAAGAACGCTCAATTCCACGATTGAATATGCAGAGATGCAAGATTTATTTTTTTAAGGGGATTTATTGGAAATATCCAACTCTCCTGAACACCAAATAATAATCCATAAATTAGTAGTAGAGGAAACACTGAAATGCATCACAAGCCTCCACGGACGGATTAGTAATTCCATTCATAAGCTCAATTTCAAAGTTAAAATTCACTCTGTACATGGACATTATGCATAAAATAAAAATCTAAAATAAAATTTCACTAAGAATATGCAATCAATGTTTGATCTGAGCTCCGAACAGTTCTATTCGAATAAATTCCCACGATTATAATACTGAAATAGTGTATTTGGTCTTTCAATTGAAAACTTATTTCATGATAAGCAATTTGAAAATCAGATGTATTTTGCCTAATTGAAGTTACTTACAAGGAGACCGCGGTTTCTCCAAATTTCATCACTATATTTCATGGCAAAGGAGCTGTGTAAGAAGGGCGTTTTAAAATTGATTACTTTATTTTGTTAAAACAACTAACACACAATTAGCTATATTAGCTATATAAACTTCTATGAAAAATGAAATATATTTCCAGTATAATAAAATAATTTTACCTATGTTGCTGATGTTGTTATTGCCTATTGCTGAATTATTAAAAGTTTAACTATTAAAATATTTAATATAAATCATTAACACTGTAACATGAAAATATAGAAATAATATATCGATTCGTCCCGTCCGTTACGCATTAAATTTTTAATACCCTCAATTTCAATATAAAGGTGTACATACATCCATATAGCCGCAATAAATATTAAGACAGACTCAAAGATTCTTAAAGTATTACAGAAAAATATTTCTTAAAGAAAATTATCGACTTTTGAAGGGTACCCGTTGTTCGAATGAAATCTGGTGACAACTTGTTTCTAGACATGGCAAGGTTTTTAAACTTTCACCCTTTACATTAAAACTCGAATGAAGCAAAATGTCCCTTCAAAATCGATAGCTGGCGAAATGATTCGGTTAAAAGTTCATCTGGCGCTAATAAAGCGTAAGGTTATATCATTCGGGCCGGGCCGTGTTAGTAATTATGGGATCCAAAATAGATGGGAAATATGCATTTACCTGTGAACTCAGTTCGCTGGGTATTGCCACCGGTTATTAGTTCATTTTGTCAGGCGTATTTGATGGTCTGTTGAAGGAGTAGCGAATGTCTGATGAGAATGATTTAGAGGAATAAGCAATTTGTTATCCACGAAGTTACTCATGGATAAGTGCATTGGAGATCTATACCGTGGATTTACAAGGATTTGTAATGATTTTTTAGAATATGGAAATACAGAATATTTAGTAGATTTCTATCAATAATACAGTGTGTAACGCAGCGCTGACTAGTAGAAAGCAGGATTGAAAAAACCAACTTTGAAATAGAACTGAAAAAAAATAAAAAACGCCAACCTAGAGATACCGAATTATTGGGATATCTAACTAAAGGACCGAATAAATTAAGAGGGAACACAAAGAGTCATAGAAAGTATTTGAAAAAGAAAATCACTTAGAGTGAATTTGCGTGATCCAGTAATTACGGCGAGGCACGTTCAAACGAAGACCAGAACTGTATAATAGGAGCCAATCTCGGAAGTTCTCCACTCCGACCTGCAAAATAGATCCTAGGGATTAAAACACAGGCCGGAACACAGCTGAGTTTACAATGGGTATGCCACTAGTAAGTTTTGCAAACTTTTGTTACAAATCCTAAAAATGTTCTTCTTGACACGGTAGAGTCTCATTTGCTTTGGTACAATTATGGCAAGTATTTTGTTTTGCTAACCCAAACTAATCCAAATTCTTTTAGTTCGTTTTACGT
This sequence comes from Pissodes strobi, assembly GCA_016904865.1. Taxonomy (NCBI): domain Eukaryota; kingdom Metazoa; phylum Arthropoda; class Insecta; order Coleoptera; family Curculionidae; genus Pissodes; species Pissodes strobi. The sequence goes on from MU181917.1 coordinate 1,057,804, forward strand.
GTTTCTCTTATTTGATTTCTTAATACTAGAAGACGTACACGGAATGCAAATACCACATTATTTGCCTTTAAAGCTTTTATGTTACAAGCGTCTAGCTGCCACAGAATGGATTTCGATTGCTAAAGCGAGATTTACACTGTATCACTTTTGATGTACATCCAAAGTGAATCATCCAGAGTAAAATCATCCGGAGTGATCATTCATATTTTCATCCAGTTTTGTGGTTTCACCTCTGTCACTATTCCCTGTTCCCCGTAATTTCGTGTTTGGTGCAACAACTTGTGGTACCAGGTGGCAGGATGTCTCGTTCGAGAAGGAATATGAGTATTATACGCCTTGACATTGAGTTAATTTCAAGTGAACTGATAAATGAATTGAACTCAGTTATATCAACAACTGGTCGTGCTAAAAGACGTTGGTGTGTTAAATCGGGTGCTTCAAAGAGTTTCGTCCACGTTGTTAAGAGAGTGGGCAGAAGAAAATCCTGAGGAGTTCAGGAATCATTTAAGAACAAACGAGGAACAATTCGCATATCTTCTAGAAAAAGTTATTCCATTTATCAAAAAAAAAAGATACTTGGTTTCGAGAAGCTTTGAGCTCTAAAATAAAACTACAAATGACGCAAATGTACATTTATAAAAATAGCCACAAATCAACAATCGCACTGGTGGCTGTTAAACTAAAAAGTGAAGTAGCGGCGAAAATGAATGCACCGTTTATTTACATTTTTCACTTTGGATGAATCATCGGTTCAGAGAACAACTCTTTCATCAAATGTTGGTCGTGTGTCAATATGTTTCATCGTTCATCTTTAAGCGGGATTTGCACTGTATCACTTTTGAAGTACATCCAAAATGAATCATCCAGAGTAAAATCTTTAGGAGTGATCGTCCTTGTTTCCCTCTTTTCATCCAGTTTTGTGGTTTCACCTCTGTCACTATTCAATGTTCCTTAGAATTTTGTCATTTCGCGTTTGGTGCAACAACTTGTCGTACCAGGCCGTCTTGTTCCAGAAGGAATAAAAGTATTATACGCGATGATATTGACTTAATTTCAAGTGAACTGATAAAATCTAAGATCTTCGTCCTGCTGTTAAGAGAGTAGGCAGAAGAAAATCCTGAGGAGTACAGGAATCATTTAAGAATGAATGAGGAACAATCCGCACTTCTCGAAAAAGTTACTACATTTATCCAAAAAAAGATACTTGGTTCCGAGAAGCTTTGAGCTCTAAAATAAAACTACAAATGACGCAAATTTACATTTGTAATAATAGCCTCGATAATAGCCATAAACAAACAATCCTACTGGCGGCTGTTAATCTAAAAGGAAAGTAGCGGCGAAAATGAACGTACCGTTTGTTTATATTTTTCACTGCGCCTTCACTTTGGATGAATCATCGGTTCAGGGAACAACCCTTTCATCAAAAGTTGGTCGGGAGTCAATCATACACAAATGAAAGACAATCTACGCTTATCACTTTGGATGATTCCTCCAAGATGAACACCTAAAATGATAAGTGTAAATGATCCTTTTCTGTACAGTTTGGATGAAACACAAATGAAAAATAATCTACACTTATTACTTTGGATGATTCCTCCAAGATGAACATCTAAAGTGATACGTGTAAATGAGCTTTAAGCTTCGCGCATGATGAAACTTTGACTATTTCACTTCACGCATAGCCCTCCGCTCGCTTCGTTTGCTACGGGGGTGGAACAGACAAAAACTAACTAAAGATAACCTTAAAAAAATAATAAAAAAACTTCTCGAATTTAATCCGTGCCGCCGTATCACAAGCACACCGTGTAACTACTGCACCACCAAGCTCAATGAAAGCAGTACACCGAAAATTAAAAGCCTTTTACCAAAAGTGAAAAGTGTGTCAAAACCTGAGCATACGCGAAGCTTCGCAATAGAAATCCATTCTGGCGCAGCTAGATGCTTCTTTGACGTTGACAAGTAAAACAAAACAAATGAAAAATGAGGTTAAAACAGACACGACATCGGGAAAAAGTTAAAATAGCATTTAAAAAGTATTCGGATAAAAGTTATCGGAAAAATTCTCTGACCAATAGGAGGTTCGTCGAAGCATCGTGTCGTCGCGTCGGATATCGGATGCATGTGAATCCAGCTTTATTCGCAATCAAACGCAACTATATTAACCATTAAGGTATTTAACATAGCATAGACCTGACCCTAGTAGTGACATAAGTTTTACACAGTTATTGTACAATAACGAGAAGAGCACGAATGCAATCAGTGTAACAGAAAGTTAAATAGTAAATCTGATGATTAGGATAAAACTATAAGACAAGAATTCTAATATTTAGCAAATTTTTTGAAAATTAGTTGGATCTATACCGGTCATAACCATTAGACAGGTGATAAAATGAAGTGACACAGAAACTCATAGTCATAAAGGATCAAGCGAATGACCGCACATGAGATGGGTTCAGGGTTCAAGAAATATTACGCCGATTTTAATTGGATGCAGATAGTTAGTAACAGACAGCGGCCTAGATGATTACTTGAAGGGGCGTAAAATGAAAAATGGCCTTAACAAGCTAAACAAAGAATACCAGCTCGGTGTACTTATATCGTAAAACCTTTTCTACGTATTTGCTTTGTGATGTACGTCCCACACTATATTGCGTCATAATCAAATATCAATTGATGACGAATATGAAAACCCATTTACTTTTTGTCACTTGGGAGAAATATCACACTTAACATACCCATTCTAACCTTAGAATTTATGCTTTAAAATTTAAAACATTAAACTTTTTAACTATTCATAGTTTGGAATATGGGAACCTACCCAACCGGTGTCGCCGGGTACAGCTCTGAAGCGTTCGTAGTGGTCTCTCATTTTTCGAACGTCGTCTTGATGTATGTCCAAGAGATATGTTTTGGAAATTGGGGTGGTCTTCCCTCCAGAGCGGTGAACGTGTAGATAGAGAAAAGACAATTTTTCGAAGTCGAGATATTATTCGTTGTAGCTTTAAACATCATTCTTATTAATTTATCATGAGATAAATTAGGATGCACTGTGCCATTAATATTTCCTCTCATTAACGGTAATATCGTCTCATAAAAATAATATATGTAAAGTAACGTTATTCTTTTCAAAAGATACCGTAAACTGGGGCTTTTTGGTGCAGGTTTCAAGTTTTGTTTGACCCTTCATCCTATGCGTTTCGTTTAATTTATTGGAAAAAATATGGAACTTGCCAATAGTGAATGGATCTTTGCGCATCTCAAAATTGAAATTCTTCTATGCAGTATAGTTTTTGAAAAAAAAAATGTGTGGTGCCAAAGTACCGGTTCGGTTGTGGTTTGGCAGGATACGAAAATAGGCTTATATTCTAATTTATTCTAGTTTGGCACCAAAAAAACCGATTTTCCCTATTTTTTAAAAATTTGCAACGTCATAAGTAATAAAATGGGTGATCTTTTTTCATGAAATGCATATAACATTTAAATTCAGAGCGTTATAAAAATAAAACTCATGTAACAACTCTATAAATTCTTATCTATAATATGGTAACTTGATAACTAAGACATTTTTCCAACTTGGAAATAACTATTTGGCAAAAGAAAAATATTAGAACGGGGTTATCTTGCAAAATTATCAGTTTACTCTGATTCAGAATACATCAGTCATCATCTTCACAGGCTTGGCGCATATAAAATTTGTTTCTCTATCATCCATTGCAACGACCGCAAATCCACGTGTTGCAGGTAATGCATTTAATCCAGTCTGGACCGGTGTAGCTTGACCATTCAGCGGAGCATATTCCACAATCATCCTCATTTCTAGTTGAAGAAGTGGAGGGTTGGCTAGAAGGTCTACTTATTTTTGTGGTTACCCTAGTAACTCTCCTTTTGCCTTTGCCATCTCTGGTCTTCTCGGTATCTTCATTAGGGCTGGGTTTCTTTTCAACTAGCGCCTTTCTTGCTTGCTATATTATCGTCCCCTTCGTGGTCGTTATGTTATCAGTGAAGCCATATATTTATTATGTTCCCTAGCTGCTTTAAATACAGCTAGAGAAAAATGGCATGCCAGGTTAACTTCCAAAACAACTGTGCTCTCTCCTGCAGTGGTTCTTTGCACATGCGGTAGCAATACTTTTATGAACCATTCTTGGAAAAGTATCATGTCGAACCGTCCGCGCTACTGTTTCGATAAACAGTGCCTGGCGGGCCAAATACTGCCCAGTTTTCATATAAATTGTTAGCCTTGCATACCACCACTGGTGGTAAAAGTCTTCCATCTGCACTTCCGCACACCATTATACTTATTAAATGAAATGAATGCTGTGTGCATGTACGAAACATAAAAATGAAACAATCTTGGATTACATTTTGCATGATAAACAAAGATTGTTTCATTACCATTATACTTATGACCGAGCGGGAATGTTTCTAAACCCGCTCCACCTCCTTGACGCACTAACACCTTTTTAATCTCCGGATCATCGATCATCAGAAACGTTAGTTTCATCATAATTATAAATATTTCTTACACTGGTAGTTTGTAAAACATATCTGATGTTGTTAAAAAACTCCATAGCCTCTGGTTGCCCAACAGCTGCACGAGAACGTTTAATATTCGACGGTAGTCTTACACTTAAAATTGTTCCTTGTCAGAAATAATTGGACAAAATCTGGTCCTGGCCTATTTTGCGGCAATTCTGGTACATCTAGACCTTGCCTCGACACATATTTCTGAATAACATGCCTAGGGTCAGAAGTTGCTACCGGCAATCCCCAATCCGCTATTTGGTTTATTGTGTCTGCAGTTGTGGTCTCCTCCTCAACAGATAGGATATTCTGATGACCTGGATGCATCTGGTGTCTCTCAAATGACTTGTTTTAAAGCGTCCCTCGTAGAATATTCTGCCATTGAGATGCTGTCACTTGAGACAATCTCCCCTCCCGCCGACAAGGCACTAGCTAAATTTACATCTGTGTAGTCTTTATAACGTCTTACACCAGAAGCCCTTTTGTAGTTTAGCACCATTTTATGTTCACAGAAGCACACTAAACATAATACCAAAGCCGCAACGCCGAAAGCTGTAAACAAAAAGAAACAGGTTAAGACGAGTATGTAGGCGCGCGCTGTGCCAATGAAACCCCGTTTGCCAAACTAGCCCTATTTTACGATATGTTATAGCTTGATGTTTCAATATTAGATCGTTAAATTTATTTTTAATTTAACTAGGGCCCGGTCTTTTTCTAGCCCAGACAGTTTCTCCAGATTCATTCCTGCCAGTCACATGGCGTGACATGCAGCTTCACAGAAAGCAGGAAAGCTCTCATTGGGGCAAGCCAAGTAACCATTTGAGTTAGCGAATAACCACCAACCACTGCCAGTAAATTCCACTTTCGTATGATCATTGAAAATGACATACAAGTAGGCCCCGCTTCCTATATAATGTAAGTCTGGCATTTGGGTATAGTTTTCTATATTTTGCCAGTTCAGATCTTGTGAGTATATTTATATTTTCTAGTTCTGTTGTTGTGCATTTTATACTCCAAAGGAATATGTGAGGAGCGGGATGGCAAACGTGTTAAGAGCTTTGAATAAGTGCTTCAAATTAAATTTTGTTCTGAGGTTTAGTGTTTGGTGTTTCTTATATTATGTAGTTAGTTGCTTTTTTATTACTGTGTGGTCTATCCTTGTATTCTGCTAAAATCTCAATTATGTTTATCTTTCATCCTCCTGCACGCTATTTAGTATCTAGTTGTTAAGAGTTTCTGCATCTATTCCGTCTTTCTATTTGCCGTTCCGTACATAAAGTTTTGCATTTACTAATTACGAATTCTATTCCTGCTGCCGCTGTTTCCTCTATTATTTTTAGTAATCATGTAATTTGTGCCTGTTGGTGCGTATATATTTTGATGTTACCCATATAGGGAAGGTGGTTAATTTTGGGTTCTTGTTTGTGCTGATTTTTGATCTGAGAACCATATTTTATATTATTTAATAAATTGGAGAAAGGGTTCAGGCAGACGCAGTACTATAATGCGCTTAGTAAATCTCCTTTTTCTCTCTTTCTTTTTTTTTAATTTTTATGGTGTCGGTTTTTATTTATTTTTGTCCAGTTGTTAAATATATGTTTGTTCTCCAAATGTTCATGTTGGTTGACAGGAAACTGGAACCGTAGGATCATCTCTCTTTAAGCAGCTATCGGGATCTATCCTGGGATGGGTATTATTGTTAATATTAAAATTACCGCTATAAAACAATTTTAGTACTTTAAATTTTTAATGACCAGATAAGTAAGAACATTATATGTTTTTCCTGAACGCCCATGGGAGTGCGCAAGTAAATTGGTATCAATTTTTAAAAATGGAAAAACATATTAAACAATAAATGAAACATAACCATAAAACAAAATTTATAAAAACACAACTCTTGTATCACGAGCCGCTCTTGATGTTTTCATTTAAAAGAGACTGTATGTTAAAAAATTATAATGGGTAAGCAAAATTAAAATATTTTGCCAATTTAAATTTTCATTAATAATTAGTCTAAATTCGATGTTCCATTTGCAAATTTCCGATGTCAAATCGCTTAACTCCTCTAAATTGGCAAGACGAGCTCCATCTGCTAAAAAAATTCGCAAAGCAGATGTGTCGGAAACATTTGAACCATAATTCGGTTAATGCAAATTAAAACTCAGACCATCTGACGACAGACGACTGTTTTATTAAAGTTGATTTACTCGATTAGGTTGCTGCCAGGACTTAAAAGATGATTTTTATTATTTTTAAATTTTCCTTCAGTTAAATAAAATCAAGTGTGCCATCGATTTACTCGGCACATGTCCAAGCAATGGCCAAAATCTGCAGTCAAATTCTGTACACAATTTCCTGCCCTAACTAAGGGTCCGATATAGAGGAGAACATCGCCGCTAAATACAAGAAACTGTGTATACTTATAGCTTTACTCAAGTTTTATAAAAATCTTATTAAGTTTTTGGTATATTATGTCAAAAACCAGGTGAACTACGTGACTCTGTAAAATAACCGTTATTGCATTTAAATAAAATTTGCCGTGTAAGAATGTTACTTTGTATGAAAGAGGTGGGTATCTCTTCATCTCATCAAACGCGCAGCTTTCACACGTAGGTTACATTCTGAAATTTAGAACATATACCTTGCCTTGCCAACTTGCAATTCCATTGCATTTAAGGACGGTACAAAAGCTAAAATTGCAGGATTTGACGTCAACTTATTTATGATAAACCGTTGAATGAGAAGTCAAGAAAAGTTTGCATCACGACCAGATTAGGATTCCAAAACCTCTTTCATGACTTTACGCACCGACCGGCAAGGTAATGAGTGAAAGATATAGTTCGGAATCAAGACCGAGAAATTTGCTATTTCGTTAAGCTTAGAACAGTTGAAGTCATCTAACGAGATTTTATAAGGTGAAAGCAGACAATCAACGTTACTGTAGGAAAAAATACAAACAACTCTCAAAACCTTCCGGAAAGTTTTGTTGATGTTGATGAAGTTTACAAAACACAAGACATGTTTCCAATTACTGAGGAGAATATCGAAATAATCACCACCTCTTCGCGATTTTAACCACCCAGTATAGGTTCTGATGTGGTTCGGATATGGATACATCATAGAAGTTTCTTACTTAGATAGAGAGATTAAAAAGGTGGGTTGTTTTTTTTTAAAGAAAAGTTGGCGATTTTCTATTAATTTACACGGAGTGCAGGAATCCCATGTTATTTGAAGACGGAGTTTCGAGGGAATAGGGGAGTAACTCAGTAGATATTTATGTTATGTTCTGCGCCCTCCACCGCGTGGAGGGATGCGCAGTAGCAAAAATCGTCCACGTGGGCTACGCCATTTTTAAAGGCGTGGCATGTGACAATTGACAGCTGACATTTGACAAGTGACATCTGACAGTTGACATTTGACAAGTGACATCTGACATGGCCGACCTGGGCGACGCCATACTTAAAGGTGCGACATGCGGTGAATGACAAGCGACATTACTTTCGTCGAACACCTGCAATATTTTCAAAGTTTCAGTTAAATATATGAATCCTGTTCTGACGTCACAGCGGCAACCATCCTTGGAAAATACCTAAATATTAATAAAAGTCTCTGAGTCTGGCGGGGTTCGAACCTCGAACCTCGGGCACCCGAGGCAAATACGCTGCACCTAGACCGAACAACAGAACCTTCTGAATTATATTTTCAGCTGAAAATAGCGGAAAATAAATCAACGATAAATATATATTGAATTTTTTATTAAACCATACAGTACATTGGCTTTTTCCGATATTGTATACAAAATTTGCTAATAATATACCACAGGCTACAACAAGATTAATTACACACATATTTAAAAAATAGGAATATCCATTAGGATTCTCGGGACTTGACGTAGTCGTAATGGTCTTATTCTTGCAATTAATTTCTAGGTGTTGAGTAGCTTGAAACTTCTTTCCTAAACCAATAGTAGTCCATTCTTTAGCATCCAAAAATGTTCTATTTTGGAAATAGAGTCTGAGTTTATACTGATAGTCGTTTTGCAAAGACGGAGGAACCCACGTCATAAAAACAGGTGTCGTATTATGGATAAGTGCAGACAGCAGAGGAATCCAAGAACCGTTTGTAGAAAAGGTATCAGACTCCAACTGTGCGTGTATATTTACTACTTGATTCGGTTTATACACAAAAATGTATGATTAACAATCGCAGTTAGCACAACGAAGCTTGAACTTAACCATGCCATGGTTGGAGTTATAATGAATCGGTATTACTTTGGTATACTTTTTATACAGAAAGGACATGCGTCCTGCGAAGTCGGTGGACCATCAATTTGAGTTCTCCATTCAGGCCGATTGTAGTGGACGAAACATGGTAATTTAATTTGCAAGTTAAAGTTTTGTCTATATTCAGCAGGGAGTTTTCCCCAAATACATAAAAGAGAATAACAATCAACGTATTTTAGGAAAAAGTCTACAGGCAGTGATTTTAATTCTTCGACGCTATAATCTTTTATATTTTTAGCACCAGATAAAAAGTCTAGCAAACAACTTGCCATCATGAAAAGCTAGTCTATACTAAGAAATAAAACACAAAATACATGGTTATATACATTTATTAAGCATCCATACTGCAGAGTTTATTTACATCCTCAACAATTTTATGTGGATTAATATGAATATATTCTAACATATAATAAGATAAGTCGGTAATATTTAAATTACAATACTGTTTGATTATATCTAAACAATTATCTTCAGTCATACTAGACACTTTTACATATTTTAATGCATCATCATAAAATGTCCTTAAATCTAATTCCTCAAGTAATCTTAACTTAAAACATACTAATTCATAAATATTTAAAATATCTTTCAAGTCATCTAAACAAAGACATAAAGTAGCCATAGTTTCTGAACTTTGCATTCTAATCACTACTTCGCCTAATAACTTAAAAGCACCCAAAATAAAAGTCCCAGCACCATGACAATCATCTTTGAATTTATAATCTTTATCAGCAGCAGCCTCCTCAACGATCAAGTTACAGCAAGCAACAAAGCATGACCAGTCAGGATCGGTGATAGATATAGATATTTCTTCTTCTGGGAGATTCAATACTTTACTCGTTATCCTGACACTGGGAAGCAAACCTCGTGCAATACTAAGCCCTACAGCAATTTTGAAGTTCTTGGTAGAATAACAGGCTTCAGCCAAATATTTGGTTTCTTTCTTGATTTCTGCATTAGTTCTAGCAACCATGCGATTAAACTGCCACTCCCAACATGGTGATGAACAAGACGAGTTTGACCCCCCATCATCCATTAAATTCTCGATATCTGAGGATGGTATGGAACTGTAGCCTGACATGATTTCTAAACAGATAGTTGTGCTTAACTAAAAATTATCTCATAATAGTGGACTTATATAGGGAATTTTCCCACCATATTTATTATATCAAGCGACATTTGTTTATATTTAATTCTAGAAATAAGAGCCTGGCTAAAGACCAGCCCTATCTCTTTCCTTAAATTCACTCGCTTTGCAGGATAAAATTTGTTTGAAATCGATAAATACTTTCTTTAGATCTGTATTTTTGGAAATAGATATATAACACGAGTTAAATGATTTTATATCTAACGTTTTTTGAGAAGCTAATAGATATAATCCAAATAATTCCATATTTACTTTAAGATTTAAATGATGTGAAAGACCCTTTTCAATTAAACGAATAATTTTAGGTTTAAGTTCCTCCAAATATAACATCACATCTATAGGATGTAACTTGGTAGAAAGCCTATAACTAATCATTCGATTTTTGAATGCAGTTTTAACAATTTCAACGCCTGCTTCTAGATCAACACAACATTTATCTTTATGTTTATGACTAAGTCTATGCGAATGAGAGGAAACATTTTCTTCGCACTCCTTACAGAAGAAAGACATTTTATAAGACTGAGAAGAAAACGCTAGAATATTAATATTTATATACAATTTATTATACAACATCTTTGGACCTATCAATCCAGCTATTATAAGATTTATCGAAGCCAAGCCACTTCACAAACATTTTATTTCCCTTCTTTTTCAAAATCTGTTCTATTAAGAAAACATCAGGCTGCTTAGTTTTTTGTAGTTCTTCTTCATAAAAACAACCACTTATAGGCTGTCCTCGAAAATCTTCTAATATATAAGTTGTTGGACTTGTGATTTTTACTTGAGATATTTTAAACAACTCGGTAGTCCAATTTGGAGTATATCCTTTTTGAAAAATATGTTTATATTTACTTATTCGAACAACATCGCCCACTTTGAATTTTTGTTTTCCAACAACTTTAATATTGCCAAAAATAGAATCTAGTAGCTTTTTCTCATTCGATTTATTAACATCTTTCGGCCGCATCTGAATCGTTCTATGCCTTGAGTTGTTGTAAGTATCTGTAACTTGTTCCAACAAGTTTATCCACTTGTGGTTACCATTTAATGTGAATAATCTAAACAGTTTCTCCTTTATGGTTCGAATTACACGTTCTGCAATAGATGCTTTTAAAACACTAAATGTACTATAGTGGTGAATTCCATATTTTTTCATAAGATTTTGAAATGAGGCATTATAGTATTCTTTACCGTTATCAGAAATAAGTTTTTTGGGGATTCTCTTCGATGTTTTCAATATATTGTAACAAGCAAATTTTGGAGAGGCGACGTGCGACGTTCAAATAGGCGAGGACGTGACAACCCTGGAAAACGAAGCAGTAGAATCGAATCGGTGTTATATAATACGGAGTATATAGATAGATTAGAAATAAGGCGTAGATATAGTTATTGTACGATAGCGGAGTCGACTCATGGCGTTATGTAATTATGATAACTGTACTGGCGAAGGTGTATTGGCGAAATAAAACGTGTTACTAAAAACTAATCGTTTACAGATCAGAAGTCGGGATAACCTACGTATTGTGTTATTTGTTGTGGAGAACGGTGAAATACGCGATTTGGGCGAGTTAAATCGCAGTGGCATCTTCTTCTTTTTTTTGTGTGAGTGGCGATATCGCAAAAACTCATAACAAAAGTGGACAGTGGATTGACATTTGGCGATTTTTCAGATATTCACGACAATAATAAACAAGTGTGTGCTAATTAATTAGTGATTATTGTAAAAATTGTGGCGTATTTTAACTGTGTTTATTGGCATTGGTGTTTAAAAGGCGTTTTTCAAGTGATTGCCTATGGAGGAAGGCAGAAGTGACGAGTTAGAGCTCCATTACGAGTTTGAATTGAGCGACGATGACCACGGCGATGGAAGGCGAAACAGTCTCCATGGTACATAAGCTGTTGAAAGGCGGTTTGGCAACTAGTATCCAGCAGATTGTGGCGGCCGAAATGGCAAGGGCGGCGAAGCAAAAGGCGGCCGAAATGGTAAAGGCGACGAAACAAAGGGCGACCGTTGATACTGGCGGTATCAAGGGCATCAGAAAAGGCGATAAATCAGGTGAGAGCGCTCCACAGGCGGTAGTAGAGCATGCTTGTAGCGATAAGGCGAACTCCGCTTGCAGTTTGGGCAGTATGGGGTCAGGGGCAAGGGCAGGCGGCGACATTCTTGACCCTTTCGATCCTGACAGTCAGGACTGTAACGTGGTCAGGTGGTTGAGCAAAATTGATCAGTTGGGCGATATTCATGAATGGTCGAACTATGAGAGAGCGTTTTATGCAGGCGAAATTGCAAGGCGCAGCAAGGGGCTGGTTTAATCGGCTTGATGAATATGACCTCTCATGGGAAGACTGGAAGGCGGCTCTAAGGAAGGCGTTTCCTAGAGTGCATGAGTTTGCTCAGCTGCTCAAGGAGATGATAGCGAGGGTTAAATTGGACGGCGAAACCATGACCCATTATTATCATGATAAAATGGCGTTGATCGAAAGGTGTGGGCTTTCAGGCACAAAGGCGCTTTCATGTCTGATTGACGGTCTACCTCTCGATCTACAGGCGAATGCGAGGGCATTTGGTTGCTCTTCCCCTGGCGACTTGTATGCTGGCTTTCTGTCCTCTTTTGACAGATATCAGCGTCCATCAACCGATATTGTGGAATTGGAGGGGCAAGGAAGTCCAGGGTCATGCGCAGGCGAAGGCGACGAAGACTTTGCGGTCTTCTGAGGCGATTCTCAAATTGAGAGAGGCGTTTGGCGAATTTTGGGTATCCAAGGCGTACTATTTCCAACTGCTGGCGCGGGCTGGCGTTTACGAGCAAGGCGTTTGCTGACATTTTGGCGAGGCGAGGTGTAAAACACTGAGGGCGAAAGGTTAGGTTGAAAGGTGCATGCAAGTGAGTCTGACTGGTGAGGTGCAAAGTGCGAATGGTCAGGTTGAAAGGTGCATGCGAGTGAGTTTGACTGGCGAGGTGCAAATGGCGAATGCTCTGTTGGCGAAACGCGAGAGCTATGGTGATTTAAAGGCGAGTGAAAATCTGACAAAGGCGTAATATAAAGGTGATATTCGATAAAAGGCGTAAGGTTGCAACCGCAGGCGAAACCTTTAGGGTAGGCGATTTGGTGTTATGGCGAATGCACAGATCGATAAGATCTGGTTGATTTACTGGCGAGTTAAATTAATGAGGGCATTAATTGTTGCAGGATGGCCGAATGTAACAAGCAAATTTTGGAGAGGCGACGTGCGACGTTCAAATAGGC
>MU181917.1:1071406-1118945 GCA_016904865.1 Pissodes strobi
AAGTCATGCTTCAACACCTGAATAATATCTTTCTTGGTAGCTTCAAATGTTTTTCCTATAACCAAAATTCCCTCGCTAATATTCTTTATGCTGATTTCTACTTTATCTATTCGATCTTTGAATTTTTCAACATCGCTTTCAAATTTGTCGCCAATATTATTAATTCCCCCACTAAGAGTATGAATAGTCTCGTTTAAGCTTCTAATAATATCACGAAGCTGGCTGGCAGTAGAATCAACATAATTTTTAGTTGACGCATCATTTCCATCTGTAGGTGCTTTAATATTACATAACCTACGATTTTCAATATTATAATCGCCGTCACTAGTGAAGGATAAAATAGATTGAGAACGAACAACTTGTGTTTGTTTACGAGTAGAAGACAGAGAATGACCAAACTTGTTCATGGTTAAAACTATAATGAGGAATTATACATGTAACATCTTATTTAATACGTTCCAACACATCCAACTCTACGAGTTCTTCTAAAATACTCATGATCTCGTTCAAATGATTTCCGTTTCCTGCTTGGTGTGACGCATCGAGCTTTGCAAAACGATCGACTAACTCATTCACATCGTCATAGTAAACATACTATTTTGGTTTCTCATTATATTCCATTAAAGCAGCACCACTAGATTTAGTATTTGATAGAGTATTTGATCTAGTTCTGGCTTTGGACGGAATTTTGCTTCCTGAAGGAGATTTATTACTGAATGAACCACTTCTAGTTTTAGCAGCTTCCGATGCTGCAGAAGTCGGTAGTTTAATCAATGGCCTTACAATGTTTTGATATTTTGCCGAATTAGTTCCTTTTATTTGTCCGCTTGGACTATAATTCCTCCTATGAACATTTGTTCGATTTAAAATATCTTTAAATTGTAGAGCATCTGTTTTTGTATTATATTTGGGATTTTTTAAAAATAATAATTCGTATAATCCACGTGTTCCCGGATATTCAACAGCACCAACCTTAATATCACCATTAGGCATGAAATCTACTTTTTGTGAACCCATCGACCAACCATCTGATGTTTGATCGTGTTGTAGACCATATGCATGATCGATCTGATCAGAATCTTTGAAATATTTGTCAACAAATTCTCTTGATATTTCTGGATATTGCTCTAAAAATTCTTTATATGCATCGCTTCTTTCAATGATAGATTTTTGAATATCATCTTTTAGCTCATGAATAGGTTTATTAAAAACATCATCCTCATCCTCCTCCTCGTCTTTTATATAATCCTTTGTACCGGATACTAATTCGAGTGGTAGATATTTCGGAGTACTGGTTTGAGTTGATTCGAGCTGATGAGGTTTTGGAAATTCATATGTTTCCTTTATCTGAGTTTTTGGTATTTTAGGCACTTCACGCCACTTAAGTTTTTTCTCGGCATTCTCCACAAGCTTATTCAGAGGTTCTTTTATAGGATTCAAAATCTTGTTGAGAGCCTCATCTTCTTCAGAACGCTCCAACTTTAATGATAAATACTTTTTTCTAATAGATCTGGCAGTATCATTAATCCTTTTCTTAACATCTTTATCGAATTTGCTTAGAACAGGCGGCATGATTGGATAGTCAGACAGGACAGGTCAACCAGGACAGGTCAGACAGGATAGACTGGTTAGACAGGACAGACAGGTCAGACAGCCCTGTTTAAGCTGTATAAGCTATATATAGACCTGTATAGGATGTTGTAGCAGATAACCAAGTATTACGTAGATCAGAGATGTATTCTCAATCAGATCACGACTTATACTGAGAATTATCATTAGCTTAAGGTATTATATAGGTATCGAACTTGTTTCTATATCTACCTTTACGAATATCATCATCTTTAACTATTACTAGAAATCCATATTTATCCTTCCAAGTCTCTGAACAAATATTTTTAAAAATATCCATCGACATATCGGTGTTTACGTGATCGTCATACACATGTTTGAGATTCATATCATCTTGTTTAAATAATACCAACATGTTTGCATGATCTCGAACTAACTGCTTAGGTATTTTCGAATATGTTTGACATAAATAGAATGAATCAATCGCATTATGTCTTCCCATACAAAAATAATTCCTTATCTTATCCTGCTTTTCACAAGCCACATCATCAAATATGAATACTGATTCAGGTTTGCTATTTTCGGGGTCTATTACAGTATCATTATCACTATACCCATAAAACTCAACACCATGTACTTGCTTCAAAACTTGTTCTAGGAATTTATACTTATCTTGATATAAGGATTTTGAATACACATATACGTTTTGAAATCTTAACATCGAGCCAGGACGAAACAAGTTTTACTATTCCATTAGCGGACAGAAAAAAGTATTGGAGATTCCAACAGGATCTTACGAAGTTTCAGATATTGAATCTTGGCTACTGTCGGCCTTGGCTAAAGATCAAAAGGGGAAAACTCTCATCTCTTTAAAACCAAATAATAATACATTAAAGTGCGAGCTGAAGTGTGTTTATGACGTGGATTTCCAGCCTGAAGATAGCATCGGGAGATTATTAGGATTTTCTAGGAAGCTGTTGAATGCTAATATACGTCACGAATCAGATCTCCCAGTAGAGATAGTACAAGTAGTTACCATAAGAATAGAGTGTAATATTATATCTGGCTCTTATTATACCAACAATCCTTCGCATACATTGTACGAGTTCACGCCGACTGTAGATCCTGGATACAGTATAATTATTGAGCCTAGAAACCTAATTTATCTACCTGTAAACAGATCCAGTATCGATAATATTACTATAAACATATTAGATCAGGAGTCAAGACCTGTTAATTTCAGAGGCGAAGAAATCGTTGTTAGATTAGAACTTAAAAAAATATGGGTCTAGTTTTTAACCAAAGAGGAAACTATTTAAATACCAACACTTCTACCATAGCATCAGTCAGTAGACAAACGTCAGAGCAGTCACTCACCTGGAAAAGTTTAGTGCAACTACATCCAATCGCAAGCAATTATGGATATCGTATCAGGAAAACTACAAATATTTCACCCAGTCAGCGTAGATGAGTCAATCTCTCGAGAAGAATGGCATACATATCACCCATTCACGAAATCATTTAACAACAGCGATGAGATAGAAATAGTTATCAACCAACAAGATATTTTTATGGATATTAGTCAAGCTGAGATTTATATAGAAGCAAAGATTACTGAAGAAACCACAGACGGAAAGACGGGCACCTGCTCTCTCACAAATAATGCAGGCGCTTTCTTATTTGAATCCATAACCTATGAATTAAATGGTAAAGAAATTGAAAAAGTACGTGATCCTGGTATTACTAGTACTGTTAAAAGCCTTTTATGTCTTAACGAGCATGAGAGTAAAGCGTTGGATATCTCAGGATGGTGTTGGCCAGGTGGTGTGATAAAATCCGTTGTTCAAGCATCTGGAGAATTTAACTTACTCATTCCGTTAAGCTTTTTCTTGGGTATATTTTCTGATTATACAAATGCTACTATGGGTAAACAGAAAATTAAACTAGTTCGAGCTAGAAATGATGATAACTGTTATGCTAACGCTACTGGTGATAAGAAAGCTACAATATCAATTTCAAATATCGAATTAAGAGTTAAGCACATATACCCCAACGATTTATTAAAGCTAAAACTGTTTGAAGAAATCGCTAAAAATAAACCAATATTTCTGGGGTTCAGAGGATGGGAAATCCATGAGCTACCTTCGTTAAGAAATACAAAGAGAGATATTTGGACTGTTAAATCCATGTCTGAGAGAGCTCGATATGTTATTGTATTTTTCCAGAAAAATCGTAAAGACAACACTAAATCCGATATTACGTATTTCGATAATTTAAATATTACCGATGTTAGGTTATATTTAAATTCCGAGGTTTATCCATATGAGTCACTCAATCTGAATTTTGGAAATAAACAGTTTGCAGAACTGTATAGAATGTATACCGAATTTCAAAAATCTTATTTGGGTAAAACTCTTAGCAAACCATTATTGGATTTTACTGCTTTTGTAAATAGAACTTTGTTTGTAATTGACTGCTCAAAACAAAACGAGGCTCTTAAAACTAGTACTATCGATGTAAAGCTAGAGTTTCAGAGTTCGGAGAATTTCTCTGATGATACTCGAGCGTATTGTATCATTGTACATGATCGAGTTTTGGAATATTTACCTTTATCAGGTAATGTTCGAAACCTGATTTAATCAGTTTACAACAATCATTGCTAAAATGAAGTTCTTAGTCATAGACGCTCAAGGTTATTCTATCCCTGATTTTCAGGTTAAAGAACTTGTTATATATGATGGCAAGCAAATAAAAACATGGATTTTTAAACCAAAAATATTATTTCGAGATTTGAGTGAGTCACAAAGGAAAACTACGCAATACGTTTTTTTTAATATTCACGGTATTCATTATAAATCAGGAAATACTGAGTATAATCAACTTAATCAGATTCTTTATCGAGAGCTTCAAGACGTGGATACTATTTATGTGAAAGGATATGTAAAGAGAGATTTTTTAATTAAAGCCTATTCTGAGATGTGTTTAGAAACACCTAACATTGTTAATTTAGAATTTTCAGATGGCGAAATACCTAAATTAGAACGTAGTGATTCAGCATGTATACATCATAAACTTAAAATTTGTTCTTGTAGTGTTAAGAATGTTGTTGTATTATATGATTATATTGCAAGCCTTTTACCTCAATAAATACTTTTAAACAAACTTTATGTTTTATTTGCGTAAAAAATGGATAAATACAACCGATCTCGACATTTAGGCTCAGTATATCTTTAGATTATGCCGAGTACACTACTTACGAGAATTCATAAACATTTAGAAAATCTTGTATGTGTGAAAAAAGATTTAGTGTTTTACGAAAATAAGAAAAAATTATTTTCCGACTTTAACAAACTTAGTATGGAATCAAAGTGGAGCAGGGTGTTTGAAACAACTTCGAGATCTGGAAATCAGACAGAATCTAGTGATGCTAGAAGAATGGCTCCAATGCCTGTTTTACGAGAGTTAAATATTGATGATATTATAAAAATTATTGCCTCAGACGACCAAGTTATTTTGAAGCATGTTGGTGATGTTTCAATTTCTTTCACGCCTGATGAATTCATGGACTTTTTAGCGTTTCTCGAATCAATTAATGATAGATAGTGCGATACAAACTTCTACATTGGCGAATATATCTATATAAGCTACTGGTATGAAGAGGAAAGCAGAGGTCTAACTATTTGCGATATGCGTACTAGAGACTGCATTTCCTGGAATGAGTGTAACATAGATTTAGTTTTAACCTATAAATATAACTTGTATGGATTTATCGATAAACTAGACTAAGATATAAAATAACTTATTAAAAAATAAAATGTTTTATTTCTGATGTAAAAAAGTTGTATAAAATGTGTATAAAAATGTGGTATAAAATATAAAAAAGCTTAAGTCTATAAACATACATATAAAAATTATTATAAAAAATAAACAAATAAATATAATAATATAATAATAAAAAACTTAACTAATAATAAATAACTTAATTAAACCCATTAAAAACATCGTATTTGCCAACGAAAAGAAATAAAATAAAGAAAGCCGTTAGATCAGTCTTGACCCTTATGGAATTTCCGATGATTCCCTATACAATGCTATATCACGATGGCCTATCGCAAGCGTGTACTCAGAACCGTCAATAATGAAGCATTTGTCGTCCGCGTAAGACAAAGCTACTTTATTTTTCAGTTCGACATACATATCGTGTTGATGCGAACGGAACGTATTCATCTCGCGATGAATTTGCGTGCCTGCTACGTCAACTGCAGTCTTGTAGTCTTCAAGACTCAGTTCTTTTTTAGTAACGTAGTCGGGCACACCTTTTGCTTTTTTGGTTACGTTACCCTCCACATTAACACAATATGCCTTCGCTCCGGTTCCAAAGAACTCCCACACTATCTTTCCTGCATACTCATCTTTCATTCGCCCAATGATTGATTTGTTTACAGGAAGATCATATGGGTTATCCTCTGAGTAATTAGATGTATCAAATCTATCCAAATTATCACGCATATCGTCATAGAAATTTTCTGTTTCAATATTTAAAATAAGAGAGTCAGTATCGGTATAGAGTAGAGTGGCTTTATTCCCGTATTTTGGTTTAATATAACTATACAAAAAGTCATACATGATCGTTTTGTATATGTCCAAGATGGCAAATCCCACGTATATGGGCTTATCATATGTGACTTTATGTTTAGTCATTTGAATAGCTACTAAATTTTCACTGTAAATCTCGGCGTTTTTGAAATGTGGTTTTGACATCCATGCTTCGGCCCCTAACTTTCTACCAATATTTTCCCAATGGGTAATAAGTTTAACGTTTACTCTTTTCTCCACGTTTTCCATTGTTTTCCCAAACACAGCATTATTCATTAGTTTGAAAAAGTCTTTTTCAAACTTGTTGGTAGCAGCATTTCGTTTTGCTGTGTTTAGGTCAATGTAAATTTTGAGCCAGGGAGATTGACTGAAAGAGAGAACGCGGTGAATTTTTGTGAGTTTAAGGCCATGATTTAAAGCTTGCTGCAAGTTTTGAAAATGAATAACGTATTTCGTTTTCGGTTGGAAATTTGGAATTAATTTGTTGATTTTTTATTTAGAATCTGGTGGTTTGATGGATTCTGGGCAAAAGGGTAACTCGTTGTGTGCATAATGCAGCTCTTCCGGATACTCTAAATCGACTTCAAAAACGTATCCGGTGTTTGAATTTTTATCAATTTTCATATAATCTAAATTTTTAATTTCGTCTTCCTCGAGCCATTTAAAATTACCCGTTGGTAAATATTGTGACATGGCTGCACCGTATAAATTGGTTGCATCCAAATACATGAGGTAGGAGCTTGGTTTGGAAGCATCGTAATAAGGCATATACTTATTATTTGCAAAAGATTTCCTAACACTACACTGACTGACTCCCCCGCGAATCCCGTGTTTAAAGAAGTGTACCATGTCTAGATCCGTTAAAAGCTTTAGCTCTGCAGAGGTGACCTTGAGAGCGGCGCAAAACGACAGCGCAGGGGCTGTATAAAACTGACTTGGATCTAGACCGTATGTTGTGAGACACACTTCTCTAAAATTCTCAAAAACATCTGCTAAAATTAAAACGTCGGATTTTAAGTATAAATATGAATATTGGCCTAAATTCTCGTATTTGAATAAATTCCATACAGTCTGTGCACGCTTATAATCTTCTTGTGTGATGGCTTCTTTACGAAGTTCGTTATAGAAGCCATCGATTGATGGTAGCTTGGTATAATCTAATTTTGAAAATGATGTCACGAAAGAATATGGAAAAACACCCTTCTGTCGAATAAGCTTAAATTCGTCTTCCTGCGGAAAATATTTTCGGACTTCTCGACATTGCGAGGGTTTTAAATTTTTGCTTAAATTATCCAAACTTTGTGCCATGAAACGAAAGCTGTCGAGGAAACGTAATTTCAAAAATACCTGCGATTGCTTACCGTTTCCAAATTTGATATTATCCACCAAAATATGTTTGGTAAATGAAATATACTTTTCCTTCTTTTGGGGGATAACATCCAATTTCTCGTTTTCGGGAGCTAGTTCTTTCACGAACAGGTGAGAATCGAAACCGGACATGTTATGGAAAAAGATGGGAATGAAGGAAGGGACTTTGAAATTTAGGTTGCATATAGAGTGAGCCGCACCCCGAAATTTTCCCGTAAGATGACAATGATCCCTCACTGGTTCGTCTTCCAGCTTAAACGGTTTCTCGCAAATATGACAATCCTTAGCTTCACGAAACTCTCTCTGTTGTTCAATACTCATAGGAAGCATTGGCTCAATATTTTTTAAAAACTGGTTATAGATTGATTTGCAATCAGTCTCTAACCACTTTACGAAAACTTTATGTGCGTCCTCCCCCCTAAATGTTTTGAATATAGAGTGAGAATCGTCGAAATCGCATTTAATATAGTAGGCAAAAGAATAAGGGATGTGTTCATGTGTTCGGACAGTATAGGTCATTTCGGGATCCAGCTCATTTTTCTCTATATTGAGGGGTTTAGAAATAGTCTCGAAATCGGCGTAAACCACAAAAGGTACCTTTAATTTCTTTTCAAAATCGGTAAATTTAAGAATATTCTCAGGAATCTCTTCACCATATTTATTTTTCTTTAAATCTGTTGTCGGGACTCTGGCTAAAACGTGCCCGCAATCATATTTTTGATGCTCTGTTAATTTTTCTTGAGTTGAAAAATATACCAAACACCCATCACACAAGTGTTTAACTCTGCAGCCTGAAGATAGTTGGCTTGAGATTAAGCGAGACATGTTTCTTATTAAACAGTAATGACTATTTCCGTAGTCGTCACTGATTAAAAGTAGATTAATATGCCTCGCTTTTCGAGATCTAGTAAAGTATAAAGGACCAACAACTTCAGTGACATTTCTACCATTTTCAAAAGTTTTATCCAAACCATAGACATTGATAGAAATATCATTGAGTTGTTCAAACTTGGAAATAGCTTTTAGATTAATCGGAAATTCCATACCTGTAAAGTCCAGTTCATTGACAAAACTTGTGTAGTGGTTGACACGGTACGGGTGTTGTGCCCGATCAACTGGATGCAAGGAAGCCAAGACAGACCACATAAAACATTTTTCGTCCTGATTTTGAATGTTGATAACAGCCTTCTTCGAGTCTATTTCTTTCGGCAGCGGGATATACGACGACGCTTTCAGTGGGTTGACCTTATTAATGCATACTTCTAAATGGAGGAGTTGTTGAAGGGCCCATCCTATAACAAAAGAAAAAACATTGTTTAGAATACAGAACAAATCAAAATGCCTGTAAATCGTTAATTTAATAATCAAGATAAAAAATCATGTGGAATCCAAATAAAATACATACCACTGTAGGGGTAGGGTAGGGTTTTCTGTCCAGGATGGACCCAAACTGATCGAACAACTCCTCCAAGTCTGTGCCCTCGCTCACCGGCCGAAACTTGGTGTTAAAAGACTTGACCTCCTCCGACTCTCTTGCTTGCAGCAGGTAACGTCCGAATAGCTCCACTCCGACTTTGATATGGGCAAATCTAGCGACTTGATTTCCTACCAGCTTGACGAAGTTTCCTTTAAGATATTCCAAAAATCTCATGACACTGGTAGGATCCTGACTCGAAGAAAGTCGGTATGTTGCTATCCGGAATCGGAATGCAGTCTTAACTATCATGACGGCTTCCTCCTCCTGCTTCATACATGTGTTGGTGACGTGCTGGAGCTCCTCAAGATGTTCTCTCCACCGGGTAATGGAGATCTCCAGATCACAGTCGTCACACCACCGTGTAGATGAAGTCGAAGGTTCTGAAACAAAAAACATTTTTAATAAAACAAATTATTTTTATTTTTAGTTATTTCTTAATTTTATTTTTATTTTTATTTTTAATTTTTTTATTTTTATTTTAATTTTTCTTTTATTTTTATTTTTAATATTATTTTGATTTTTATTTTTTATTATTATTTTCTTTATTTTTTATTTTTATTTTTATTTTTATTTTTATTTTTATTTTTATTTTTATTTTTATTTTTATTTTCATTTTTTATTTTTATTTTTATTTTTATTTTTATTTTTATTTGTATTTTTATTTTTATTTTTATTTTTATTTTTATTTTTATTTTTATTTTTATTTTTATTTTTATTTTTATTTTTATTTTTATTATTATTATTATTATTATTATTATTATTATTATTATTATTATTATTATTATTATTAAATCTAAAATAAAACTTACTATTCTCTTGGTCAAGCTTAACTTGCTTGGCCATGGGTGCTGGTGAAATCTTAACTAGAGCTTCGGGCTGAGGAATGATCGGTAGGGCTCCAACTGGCACGTCGGCGTCGGCTTTTCGTTTGGCGACCCTATGCTTCCGTTGAAGATGGCGTTGTAAGGCCGCCTCCGACTTAAGGATTCCCCCGCATAGATTGCAGGCCAAGGTTTTTGACCTGCAATCACCATGGCGTTTCAAATTGTCCTTCCTGGTGAACGATTGTCCGCAATATTGACACACGAACATTTTCTGAAAAATCAAAAAAATATTATGATAAATGATACAAAAATTCTGATATGATTTTTAAATTTTTTGTAAAAATTCCCTTTAAGTCGATATTAAACTCGATATATTTTGAAGCGAATTTAAATTAACGCAATAAAAATAATTTATTTTGATCCATTAATACACGTAATACATACTAGTTCTTTAATTGAAATTCAATGACTAAGTATTCCTAATTGCTAATAATAATATGGATGTTAAAAGCAAGTGAGTAATAATTAGCACCTTTTATATGGTCAATTGCAAGCCTATATAATATGCATAAGTTACAAGCAAGTGACTAATAATTAACATTCCATTTTCATGGTCAATTGCATATATTTTCCCATGAATTTTAAACAAACAATACTTAAAAATAATGCATTTTATTTCACTTTGATATAATTGAAATTCCATGACGAATTATACCTAATTCTATAATGCATAAATTAAAAACAAACGATTAATAATAACTCAATATATTTCAAGGGGTTTTAAGTTAATGCCCTTGCGTAGTAGAGCGAAATTGGTTTTTCTCGAAAACTACAAGGGTGAGATATGCGCAAATAGTGCCACAAGTGCCTTCGGCACCCCCACTGATAACAATCTTCTTAATAAATAGATATTAGCAAAAAACAGAGTTAAGGCCGTTTGAGCCATTACTTTGATAAAAAACATATGCTTTTCAGGAGATAATGATGTGCTTTTTTGATACGATTATACTAAAAAAAAACGTTTAACTTCCTGCAAAAACTAAATAGTATTTAAACTAGAGTTAATTTGAGATATTTGAAATTATTTTATATGATTGAACCCTAGCTGATATAATTTATTTATAACTTACCGATTGTAAAACTCAACACCACAAAACAGAAAATAACACAAAGTCTAAATTAACGACGAGGCTTGGACTGTGTCGTTCTCGAGAGATCTGGATTGACTGGTTTTCGTATTGGCCGTTGCTCATATTTTCTGTATTTATATCGAGAGCCAAATGTTAACTATCGCTGGTTATTCACAGCATGCCACACCTTTAAAACGTCACCCGTCAACGCCATCTGTATGAAAATGTTACAGCCTAAGTCGCCGAATAAAATGTAGGGCAAGGTGGAGTACTGTAATCCTCGCTTAATATGTTCAAGCCTAAGTCATCGAAGACTTACGGTATATGACCGCGAGGTGGCGCACCCAAAATAAAGCGTGATTCGGGTCGTCGTCGACGTCGAACCGTGAAGTATACTGCGTCCGCAAAATGGTCCTACGTCATTTGAAAGGTATTGCGTACCTAGTGTACCTACACTAGAGATATAAAGCTACTTTCAGAAGGTTCTGTTGTTCGGTCTAGGTGCAGCGTATTTGCCTCGGGTGCCCGAGGTTCGAGGTTCGAACCCCGCCAGACTCTTATTAATATTTAGGTATTTTCCAAGGATGGTTGCCGCTGTGATGACAGAACAGGATTCATATATTTAACTGAAACTTTGAAAATATTGCAGGTGTTCGACGAAAGTAATGTCGCTTGTCATTCACCGCATGTCGCACCTTTAAGTATGGCGTCGCCCAGGTCGGCCATGTCAGATGTCACTTGTCAAATGTCAACTGTCAGATGTCACTTGTCAAATGTCAGCTGTCAATTGTCACATGCCACGCCTTTAAAAATGGCGTAGCCCACGTGGACGATTTTTGCTACTGCGCATCCCTCCACGCGGTGGAGGGCGCAGAACATAACATAAATATCTACTTAACTCAAGTAATAAGTTTTATCGCTGATAGTAGAAGGATATGTTTAGGACACAAAAATTTAGGCTACTGCGCGTTAGGAGATAATTTGTTCATATTTGTTTAAAAGGAGTGTTCAAGAAGCAAATCGAAAGCTGGGTCGTACTAGAAATGTTTCCCGTTGTAGCATATCAAGAAATAATTTACTAAGTTAGTAGGGTATAAGAAGCAATCATATACGAAATGATTTGTGACGAATTTCTTCAACTTGAAGTCAATAGTACATCGCTTCAAGGTTATTTTAAGATATCTATCGAGAAAGTACACTATGCTTGAGTTTGAAAACAAATTTTCGATTAGAGATTCAACGCTTTCGAATATCGATAATCTGGAAATAATTTGTCTAGTATATAGTGTCGTCCGAGAAGTCATGATGGACAAAAGCTTTATTTTTTTTTAAACAGAATTATCGAACTTTGTAAAGAAATTTGATATAACATAGCTAACTCAATTTAATTTCTTTCAAAGTATTCACGTTTTAATTTTTATATTTTGCTTAAATTAAAATAATCTAGAATCTAATTGGATTAACTAGAACTTTACAAATTGGTTAAAATGTTAATTATTAAACCTTGTCAATTGTTAAATGCCAAACGTTAACATATGTCCTAGAATTCGAAAGGGCATTAAAGAACAAAGTTTTAATTCACCCTAACTTTTCAACCTATAATAGGTTTTATTTTCATATTCTTTAAAACCATCAATTTTTATCTAAAATTGATTGTTCTACTAATAGGCCACTTATAATATTTTTGATCACGTTGTATTTTTATTTATATAATGTAATCAATAATATATGAATAATACAAAAAATGTGACTAGTTTAATTAGATCTTACTCCATTTCTTTTGCATACTTTCTATCAGATTGGAAAGCATTGAAACCCCAGAATTTCCTCGCCCAAATTCAGTCCCAGGATAGTGAAATTTTTAAATTGACTCTTACCAGAAAGAGAAAAAGGAATCACTGGTTGATGCGGGCATCAGAAAGAAATCTGCGTTCACTGCCAACTAGTTCAAACTATCTTAGGTAATGTTTTACGAATAATGATGTATAATATTTAATATGTATAGAGGAATTTATAGAATGATAGTGAACTCGCCAGAAAAGAAAACTTTTGGCTGGTAGGCTAGACAATTTTAAAAATAGACAAAGGGAAGCAGGGGAACTTAATAATTGTTACAACTCCTTTGCTCAAAGTTTAACGAGTACAATTAATGCAAGTAGAGGTCTTTTGGCATATTTTAAAAAATAAATGTTTCACAAGCCTTTTTTCTCACTTTATGAAAATCCTTATTTCGAATAAATGTTACAAAAAACAAACATAAATTAACTAACCCAAACTTACTAAAAAGAACAAAAATAATCCTAAAATATCCTAAAATTCGAAAGTATTAAATGTTGCCAAATGACAACGCCAAGCTTCTATGGCTACCTGTATAAGTAATAACACGAACATCTAAAGGAGAGAAAACATCGACAAATAAGCGACCTACAGCTGTGTATGAAATTGAACATTACGTTTTTTGCACAAACCAACTCCGCATTTTACACATCTTGTACGCATTATCGATTTGCAATCTTTACTTGCAGATTTATTTTTTTTGTTTTGGTATTGGTTCCAGTAGATGCCCCACACCGTCATATCTAACGTCATCTGAAACCCGATAATTCAGTAATATTACAGTTAAAATTGCAATATATCGGACAAAATTCTGAAAGTTTTAAAAATTGATAGAAATATTAAGAATAGCATAAACTAAAAAGTTCCCACCCCTAGAGTATGTGCTTCATCCCTTACAACATTGTTCCCACCCCAATTTTTTTTTTGAATATCTACGAAACGGTGCATGGTAGGTAAAATTATTTATATACAAAGTTGTTCTTCATAAAATTCTCTACAAATAAATATTCTATAACAATTTCCCCTAAAATATCTCATTGTTTGGTAAATAAATCGCAAACGAAATCAGGGCGGGATATGTAATTCGTTAAAAAATATATGTATGGCTGATTATCCAGAGCACCCAAAGTGGTCTTACCCAAAAAAGGAAAATTTTTTATATGTTTTTTTTTTTATCAAAAAGTGCACCATTCTCGAGATAATCTAGAAAACTTGAAAAAGGAGGTATAAACGTCGTCCTAGGGGATTAAGCATACTAGTTAGGGGTGGGAACTTTTCTATTTAGTAACATTCCTACAAATTTTCAAAACCTTCAGAATTTTTTTCCGATATAAATCGTAATATTACTGAAGTACTATGAGAGGAGTGATTTGACGCTGAACTAGCTGGTCGACCACCCTGCCAGAGTATCCTTATTTATACCGTGACCCTGCCTTACAGAAACGCGGTGATCGGACAAATGAGTTAACACAATTTGTCGCCTGAATTGTAATTGTGTGAGCTTGTTTCCGGATTTCTTGTGTAGGATCCATGAAGTTTGTATGGTCACATCTATAAACCATGTAGTCGAGCTTTAGTTCCAATTTTTTGCCCTCATATCGATTCTAAAGCGATTTAAATTGTCGTGCATCAGGTCTGTGCCCCCCATTGTATGGTAATGTTTTCCAATAAGACATGAACGTGGTACCTGGATAATTTCCTTTTCGACTTGTGAATACCTCTTCACAAGCGATTGCGATCCTGCACCATCACATGTTGATCCACAATATTGTTATCTATCCATCTCATAAGAATAATGCCAGTTTTTTTTTTATCAAAGATCGACTCGATGCCACCTCTCTTTCGTTTCTGCATGTTATTCTTTGAAACAATAGGGCAGGCTTTGGGAATACAATTTTCGCGTATTATTCCGTTAAGGGCAAAGCCACGATTCTTTACGCGTACCAAAAGGTGGAAGCTTGTATTGTCACAGTGAAATATATAAGATAATTTGGATTTATCGTCGGGTAGTTAGTTCATCAAGCATTGTGACGAAAGGTGCCGCACAGGCTCCAAGGACGTTGTATTAATCTTTATTTGCTTTGGGATGGGATCGTCGATTCACCAGATACCCGCTTTTAGTGTTGAGACCACACCTTGGAACCAAAACGGATCTGCTTCCCTTTGATGAATTGTTTACAAGAGTGGCGCACAAAATATTTCACCATCGACTCGTCATAGTTCAGTTCGCAGTCAGGAGCGTAATATTGTCCGAATTTCTTTTGCAAATGATTGGCTAATGGTTTGCTCTTGTAATATTTGTCACTATAATCGATAGTTTCATTATTGCAATATGAAAGGAACGACAAATTGTAAAAACTCGATCTCGCATGTCAATCATTACCATATTATTTCCCATGTCGCTCTCCGTATCCCCGTAAAAAATTTTGCCTGAAATACAATTATATTCTGAAAGAATCCAAATTGCAAGAACACATCTAGTTTCTACTGTGGATATTTGTGGATCGGGAAAGTTCTTCTGTAAAGCATAATTCGTAGACTCGCTCAGGTTATGGCTAATTATATCGTCGTCAAAAATAATTCAAACATATCTACGGGCATTAAAGTTTTGTATTGTTCGTAACTCTGTTCTGGAATATTTGTGCGGTTGTCAACTAAATCACCCTTTATCCGGTCCAAGAAGTCGTAGTCAATTTTCTCTACGTTGCATGGAGTTCCTCTGTCGTGTATAGAACATCAGCTTTCTTCTTCGGCGGTATCTATTTCTTGAATATCTCCTGTACTGCTTTTTGCTTCCGCAAAAGCACACACTCGGTCTCCTTCTGGTCTTCTTCCTTCCATTTTGCTTGCATATTTGCTATACTTTTGCAGCTCAACTTTAGCTTTTCGCTTCATCTGTCAAAGCTCCTGTATTATATGTGGATTCAATATAAACATTTCCAACGTCAACGTTCATAGATAATGTTAAAAGCCTCTTCTAGAGTGAAACCCTCTCTATAACAAAAATCAAATAGGATGCCAGCAAATACTGGCGGTGCCATATGGCAACACCAAGGTTGAAAAAATATATTGCAAAGGTAGGCTGATTTCGCGAGTTGAAGGTTATCACAGTGAAACAAGTTATCTTTCTAGTGTAGCATGAATGTTATTTCAGTCAGCAAAGGGTAATATTTAATCACAAGGGATTTCTGCAATTAGATACTTACCAATGACATCTGTTTCCCTCTTATTATAACCTACAACTCTCCCTCAATTACAAGCTACAACTCTTCAAGAACCATGTCATGTATGGTTTAAGAGGGAATTCTCTCAAGTGGTATGGGTCTTATATACTCAAGCAATATTTTTATATAATAATATACCAGATCACTTATCAATTGAGATTGGTGTGCCACGGGGGTCAGTGCTTGAACCAGTCCTATATCTGTTTTACATTGATGATTTTGCTGCCTTCAGATTTACTAGTAGTATGACTCTCTTTGCTGATGGCACATCAATTCTGTGGCATGCTGATGTTGTCAATATGTTGGGAGATTTGGTTAAGGTTAAGGAAGAGTGTGACACCAACAAACTGTCTTTTAACTTCTCAAAGATTAATATTCCACCATTTAACTGTGTTTCTAAGAATGTAGTTCTAAATAATGGTTGATGATTCAGGATCAGATTTTTGTATTATCGATAAAGATTTCATCTGGGTCTTACCTGAACCCTGGCATTTAAGAATGTCTTCCTCATAGAGTCCCATCCTGAGATGGGATTGTATTTTAGGGTAGCTGTTCACAGTATTTACTTAGTTCTTTATTTTTTCTTTAGAATAGCTTTCTAGGATTCATAACAGACCTAGAATGAGGTAATCATATAAGCCATTCTTTGTAGAGCGCACTATCTTGATTTTTGCTACTCTATATTTACTGGTAAGTGCTTGCCTTGTATACCAGAAATTCACATGGTGTACCAATAATACTTTCCACAACCCGAGACAACGCACTCATGGTCCTTTCCAAATACCAACGTCTACACAAATAAAGAATTATTTTATATTATCCTAGCAAAGAAAGCATTTAATCGTTTACCTGGAAACACAAGAACTTTCAAGTGCCTTAAGAAAGTCAAAACTATTTTATTGGCTAGAGTTTACTATAGTATATAAGGCTTACAAGATGGATACAGAGACCTGCATTCATGGTGTAATCAAGTCGATGTTCTGTTATTTGTTTATTTTTCAAAAATATTATGTTGTATGACTTTTGTTTTGTAGGCTTTGCCAATGAGACAATACAGCATATTTTGAATTTGAATAATCACACACAAAATTATAGCATTTTTATTTGGCGTATGGAGGTGAATAAATTCTAAGCTTATTGCTAGTTGCATGTTAATACCTTATTCTATAAAATTATGAAATCATATTTAATAATACAGTGGGACATTTTCCTCCTTTTGATGCGACAAATTACTTAAAAAACATGATTTTTAAAATCTACATGAGGCAAACTCACTTAAAATTTATTTACTTCTTAGGCTAATAATCTAGTATTTCGATCAAAGCACTGCACCAAAGTTGTCAAGCAATTTTGAGAACATTGTCAGGAAAAGGGCTTTTTTTTCGAATCATATCGCTAAAAAAATTCTTAACTTAAACATAGTTTAGAAAAACCAGCCTTTAACTGATTTAATTTCATGAGTTAATTATCCGTAATGTGTTCCGAGATTTATCGCTGATAATGATCCTGCATGCATCTGACCTTCGTAGTGCTTAATAATCCATATGATTTTTCTGCTCTATTTAATTTTCATAAATTATAGGTGTCCTGCTATACTCGACAGAAAACAGATTGCCAACGATATACTTAGGCTATTTAATATTCATTGCTTAGTAGTTGTAATTTAAATTTTGGGTATATTGCAATGCGAGAATGAACATTTAGTTGGACAATTTTTTTCTTAATAATCCTGTGATTTATTTATTATTTTTTTCCTAACTTGACGAATCTTTTTTGCAGCAAAAAAAGATTCAATTCCATGGATTCGATTCTTTTTTCGAATCACTAATCCGAACCATTTCCAACTTTGTCTGTTATCAAACAACAAATACTCATAAATCTACATACATTAAATATGTAATAAGCAGAAAAGTTCGAAAGTAGGTAATATTTTTGACATTTGAATTATGAAATGAAATTCTTTTATGAAAACATCTTAAACTCCTTTGCGACCATTTAATGGGTTTTTCAAAACTATTTAAAAAATAAAACCTTATTATATATCAAATCTTCTGCTGTATGATATATTTTTTATTTTTTTTTTTAATAAAATGGGGAAAAAAATAAAAAACGAAATAAAAAAAGTTCAGAAAGTTAATAAAAGTATTATAAAACCAAATAAGCAAAGCAAAAAAAAAATGTTCGGAAAGTTAATAAAAGTATTATAAAATTGTGTGCTTATAAAGGTGAGGTACATAGTTTTTTTGGAAGGTCAAGGTATTCACGCAATTGAAACTACCATGAACAAAATACTACTTACTTCTGCTAATTGGTTCTAACAAAGAGGTAATGAAATCTAGAAGAGGTAGTTTTCAAGAAGTAGTGAGTGGATTGACAATAGGTCGTTATCAATATTGCCTTCATCATGAGGTAGTTTGCCAATTACAGATGTCCAATGCTAGGATAAGATTCTGGAAGGTACATCACCATGACACCATGCCAAATGGTGTCAATGCTTACAATAGAGCCATGGGAGGTGTTGATTTCAATGATGGGATGACATCGTACTGCAGAATGTCACAAAAATAAAAAAATTGTTAGTTTTCATTGCATTGATTTAATAATTGTTAATTCTTGGGTAGAATACAGGATGAATCAAAGGACCATGGGTGTTCCAAACCGGAACGTAATTGAACTCTTGGAATTTAAAATCTACATCGGGATTGTTCAGCAACACATCAAAATGATCATGACTATGTATCACCTGAACATTTTCAACCAAGAAATGCATCCGGCTCTAAAGCAATTCCTTCTGTTGATATGCGCCCTTGGATGACAAAAACAATATACGAGATGCCGCAATAAAGACTGCAGAGGAATAATTCAATGTAGTACTTGTGGAGTATTTTTATGTATTCAGCCACAACGCCAATGTTTTACTGAGTTTCACTCCTGACATGTTTTTATGATTCTTTTTCCTAAATAAGATATTTTTAATTTCAATAAAACGTTTATTACAAAAATAAAATGTTTGTTTTTTATGTAATGAATGTTATTTTTATTCCGAATCGGAACCCAGTGATCAGCCAGCTGGACGACGTTTTTTTTTTAATTAGCAGATTTTTCAAAAAAAAAATACAAATAGTTACATAACGTTATTTTCAACACATTAACAAAAAAAAAAACAAAATTTTTAACTTTTTTTCGTGAGAGGTTAGTCTAAAATGATATGTTTACATTTTGTATCATCATTTATTTAGCTTTGAAAATACAAAAATAACTTTTTCTTTATCTTGATCTAAGTAAGTGATCTCGGTGGCACATGGCCACGATAGCTACCATTCGATCCTTCCACAGAATGGCGGACACATTCTCAACCGCTAAGGCAAGCGGCCCCCGTGGAGCTCAGTCTCATAATTTCCCTCTATTCCCAGCTAATTAAGCTCATAATCAACTGTCCCGCAAGAAGTGTGATAATCATTTCATCATGATTAGTTGTAGTGTTATGTTTTTTGAACTAGAATTGTTTATTTACATTGACCAGTTCTTTAATATTTGTATTATTATTCTGATAGTGTAAAAAAAAATAACTTAGACAAGGAGCAATGCTTTCACCAAATAATTGAAAAAACAGTAACTCTCCTTAATTCCAAGTCTAAACTCAGGCGAAAAAAATAATACTTAAATAATTGCTAGAGAGTTATGCCGCAAAATAAGTAGATTTGTTATTTCGTTTTCATAAATACGTTTTTCTTAAGAATTATCAGTAATGTTTCACATGTACGCTTTAATAGTTGAAAATCAAGCGTAACTTTTCCTGCTCTTTCCTGATTAACTATCAATTTATTGAGCTTCCTACGTATTTAATTGAAAAGCTTGAAAGGCAGCTCTATTTCGCATTTAGGACCGTTTCCCCTTCAATAAAAGGTTATGTAAATTCTAAAAACAAATCGATGAAACCTCCGTTTAACCAATTCCAGAGTTTTCTCGTGGCCGATTACGATATTAGGGTAACTACGTCCTTTATTGGGGGTAATTCGGGAAGAGATCATTTCGAGTTCAGAGGGTGAGCTCGACATTGCAATTCTCCGTGCTCAAACCTCCGAAGTTTCACGTTTTTTCCGGATATGTTATGGGTTTTATACATGTTTTAGAAGAAAGCTTTTAGAGTGGAATAAAAAAATTGTTGATATTAAATTTAATTAAAAAATGCACTAGACGGTAGAAAAATATGGATATGAAGTTTTGGTAGACAACCTGCTTTTAAGCAGTAGCGCAACACTACCGTTGTGTTGATTAAAACTTTAGCTTCCGCCACTGAAGCAAACCAATCTAATTATAAAGCAGGTGTTAATTCTCCGCAAATTTATTATTTAGGGATGCTGCGTACATATTTCTTGACATACTCTGGGATTTAAATCTAATCCATATCGACAGTTATGCCCGTTATGCCGCTCACCCAGGAAAACGGGCATCAAGCAAATAGTTTTGATTATAGTTAATAGTGTCACTGATCACTTCACAGAATTGAAGTCGGGGTCATCGTCGTTTAGTTCCTGAACTGATAGTATTTTGAAAGGATTGGTATTGTTTAAATACTCTCTGGATGGTTATACGTGATAAACCCGACACCTGGGACAATTTCCTGGTACTAAGTATGGGATATATGGCCAAATGACCTAAAATAGTAAATTCTCTCCCATCATCCCTTTCATCCACCCCCTTTCTATTTTCTCGTCAAATTTGGCAACCAGTTGTCATACCTGAACGAACAGTTTTTTTTCAGGATATCGTTGGTTAAACATAGTCGCGGTTACTCACACATTCTCGTTAGTTTTATAAAAAATCTGCCCTTTCTACAATTTTGTTTTTACTAAAACTTAACAAACAGACAGACATGTTCATGTTTTTAAGAAAACCAAAATAAAAAGAAGACATATTGCTTACATGCCAAGCTGATAAGCTTTTCCCAATTGACTTGTTTACTATTCGATTTCTCATTTTGTTATGGATTGATCCACAATTTTAATGCCATAAAGTATATTCGAATGTCAGGGGTTGAATGAAAAATCGGCGAATACGATGGTATTCCCACATTTTGATTTTACGTATTGAAAAATGAGATGCAATGTTTTCGTTGGTCCATACTGTATATCTCAACTGCATTTAAATTAAACATATTGTTATAGCTAGGTCTTCATTCATTTAGTATAATGACCAAACGGTGGATGTAAGATGATTGGTATTGCTGATTAATAAATTATCAAGAGTTTGAATTTTTTTTCGATGTCCATTGAGCTTGTTCCAACAATCAACAAGACGTCGCGTCGCCGTCGTACAATTCTTGTTAGGTGTTTCATCAAACATATAACTCTGGATTAAATTGCATTATTATTATTCCATTAGTAATTAGAATCAATAGGTTAAATTGTTTAAACGTATATAAACTAATATTTAAAAAATATTACATCGGTAATTACTGACCAATTTTGCTATGAATATGTTACCCCTATTTTCACCGTAGTGCTTTAAGCTCGGCTTATAGTAAAGCCGAGTATACTTAAAAAACACCTTTGCGCCATTACGAAAAGTGCTCAAAGCTCGGCTTAAACTTAAGTCCACAATTTTTGGCAAACTTGTACATTTTGTAAGTTTAAGATTCAGTATCTATTTTAAGTTTAAATTTGTGTAGCTAGGTCTTCATTTATTTAGTATAATGAAAATTATCGCAATTCATCTGCCTATGAACACTAAACGCTTATCATATTTATCCCATCTCGTAACGTAACTATTCAGTTACCACATTTATTCAAGCATTAGAATATATTTTCAACATTCCACATCTGATGCTGATCGTCATATAGAGAGTCCAAACTGTCTATTGGCAAAATCAGCGTCCTTTTTACGTTCAATCACAAATTGAAAAAAGTTTTAATTTATTTTGGTTTTATAGGTGTGACCCTTTTTAACCTAAAAAAGTTTGAACAAATTGGAAACTCGAAAGGCCATTAGTTTGAAAGCAGATACTATAATGTCGTCTCATTTCATTA
This sequence comes from Pissodes strobi, assembly GCA_016904865.1. Classification (NCBI taxonomy): domain Eukaryota; kingdom Metazoa; phylum Arthropoda; class Insecta; order Coleoptera; family Curculionidae; genus Pissodes; species Pissodes strobi. The sequence continues at coordinate 1,093,460 of MU181917.1, forward strand.
GATACTGCAATTGGGACCTGTTTGCTCATTTTTTACCGTAACTGATGGGGAAGTAATTCCAACTATCTTTTTACTGGGAATTTCTTTTTCGCTGAATAAATAAAGCTTCGAGTGATATATTGAAGTGGAAATAGGGAGACGAATATAATTAAAGTAAATTCAATTTCGGTAGTGATTTTTATGCCAAGACTGCAAAAGGAAATATAGGAAAGCAGTGCTATTTGATATTTACAAGCTACAAGCTCTATTGAGCAAAGTATATTATTTGTATGCATGCATCCCTGTTAGTATTTTCCTGAGTAAAAATAAATTAGGCAGGTATTATTAATTCACTATTTAAGACCTGTGATATCGTAGTTATGTTGTATTGGAAGATAAGGTATTTAGGAGCTGTTGAATGTAATAGTTGCTGACTGCTCCGCCATTATTTACATCATTTCTGAGACACATTTTCTCCGTTATCGGGTTATCGACAATTAAAGTATATTAAAATATCAAGAATAATGTTTTCACTATTTCCACTAGTTTCGAAGGTTATGCTTAATTTTAGGTAAATATTATTTTTAAAACTATGATATGGTGTACTTTCACCATCATATTAAAAACCAGTCAATTTGCTTCTCTTTAAGATCCTTTGGCTATATTTCCTGGAATATTTTTATGGAGTACCGTTCATTATGGAAACCTTCTATAACTCCTTCAAACGCTTTCATAAAGTTAAAATATATAAATATACAAGTGCATTTGAAGATCAAGGCCAGTCTCAAATTTAGAATGGAGCACCAAGTTAGTTGGAATTTTTCCCCAAACTGCTCCCGATATATTCATATCAAAATGGCATCAACAAATTACGGATATTATAAGGCACCGAGGAAGCGAAATGTGTCATTAATAAAAACAAATTGGGCTTGCTTATATTATTTTTGATACATGTAGGTATAATTTTCTTTCATGTATGAAACATTTCTAATAAATGTGTCTGAGCATCTGAGGTTATTTTACACGTTTCGGCTACAACATTAGATAATACCAGTTTAATTTCATAAATGAGACTAAAAATATATTCAAAGAGGAAATACTTAATCCAATTCAATACTGCACCCTTTGGCTAAAATGCCAAACCAGTACATTAAATTGTCCTGCAGATGGTCGTAAATTGCACTCTGTTATCCTGTCATTCAATTGTCATGCTCAGTTCGGCTTTAGAGAGGTACTTTAAGATTGTCTGACCAGTTTTGATACATTGTTCCTTTATCTCAGCAAGTGCTCAGCGATAATCTCTTTTGGCCAATCAATTAGCCTAAAAGTTTTGTCATCATTTGGCTCACATATATTCATTGCAACTATTATCTGGAACATAGAGCTTACTTTGTATATCGTACCAAGTATTCTCTCACTTGAGGAATACGAAAAACTTTGATACATTGTTATGGTAATTTGATCAATTCTCAAACATGATTTTTGTTCAGACCTCTCTTTCGTTTGTTCTTGCTATAAATAATAACGTTTTATTACAGGAAACTGGAATAGACCGACATGAGTAAAGTAACCGTAAAACCGTTGTGCTATCTAATGTCAACCCCGATGCAATTTTTGTTTGTTTTATGCACAAATAATAGGTGCCAGCACCCATCAGGTTCGCTTGAAATTAATTTTGCTTTTAAATATATTATTTGATAAATATTTAGTTATTTTAAAACCAATATTAATACTATGATTAATTTTAAACAAACACAGCAGAAAAAAAAATTATATTAGTATGTTGATTAAATTCAAAATGCCAGTTTGCTTCATTTGAAAATTGGACAAATACTTCACGTGGCGGATAGTGAAACTATGTGATCTTTGCGCGAATGCATCTTTTTGAGAAATTTTAGTTTTCACTGGGATTTAAGATATTTATCTAACTTCGGTATTTCATTTTGTTTCCTTTCACGACATTTGAAAGCTGCACGCAACCCAGGCACGACCTTTTTCTGTTGTAATTATCCAACTTTAGCTTATAATTTGCGCGTGACTTTATGGGAATTTTCTTTTTAAAATAGAGTAGACCACTTTGCACATGGCATTGGATTCAATCTAACCTTGTATTTTCCTAATCTTACCTTATCTTGTAAATAATTTTAGGTAAATTGATGATTGTCCGGGGCCATAAAAAGATATCTTTTGCATATATCCATTAGGTCTTGTATCCATGGTGTATAGTTTGCCTATCAGGCATATAGCATTGCCATTTGTTGACGCTTGAGGCTTCGCGAAGAAGAAAAAAGGGCCTTATATCTGCAGAAGAGTGTCGGTTAGCTAACTTCGAATTTTAGACATACAACTCAACTAATAGGACCAACAGTCTTTGCTAAGAGGAGATAATTAGGTTCTGGTTAATTAAGGAAAGCGATTTATAGAGAAAACTATAGTAGACAAGACCAGTGAGAAATATCTAAAACAAAAAAAATATATATAAAAAGAAAACGATGGATGATGAACGACATCCTATAGATGATTGAAGAAAGGAGACGTCTGAGAAATAAAAAGACACCTGAATACTTACTAGTACTCAAACAAATACAAAAGAAGCCAAAAACCGGAAGATAGAGGAAGATTGTGAAATAAAAGTATTACAGGAAAAAAAAGTTATAGAAGCAGCCGGTATCTTTAAACCCAGAACAGCAAACAGAATGGTGGTCACTACAGGTAATATTACTATAGAGAAACAAGAAAACATAAATGGATGGACAAATTACATTAGAGGACGCCTTGACGACTGGCGACCACAAATGCTACAGATTAAGAACAAATCAGGTCCTCCTATTACTAATGAGGAGGTCCAGTCAGTAATTAGACAGATGAAAGAAGGAAAGGCCCCCAGGATCAGACACCTTCTATTCGGAATTTTCAAAACTTCTTGAAGACAGTGGTATTACCCAATTTACACATATAATTAATTGCATCTTCTATCGCCCATAGAAGGATTTACAGAGTTTATGAAGGGTTTCGATTTCGTGTCGCAAGGGGAACAAGAGAAGCGCTCTTTAGTATTCAAGTGCTATTCCAAAGATGGAATTGTGACGTTTACGCTTGTTTCATTGACTACCGTAGGCATTTATGCATTCCGTAAATGTAAATGACACCTCGGTGTTGTTATTGGTCAAACCATTTAAAATATGAACTTCTATCCAATCAATGCGCGGGTGCCATAATCGTGTACGGAATGTAATTCGGTGCCATATTCAGTTACGGAATGTAATAAATACTTTTGCAGTATAAATATTTTCCGAAGGCTTCAAAGAGTATGGTAGAAGTTCGGAAAGGATAAAAGGTGTCTTTTAAAGACAAGCGTCTTCAAACATGCGTTTGTAGTTAGTACTGTTAACGCTAACTTCACGCATGGCCCTTCGCTCGCCCCGGGGTGAAATGAGACAAAACTAACCAAAACTAACCCAAACTAACCAAAACTACCCCAAATTAAAAAAAAAGAAACAAACATAACCTTAAAAAAAAATAAAAAAACGCTGGCCACTGACGGGAATCGAACTCAAAGGCAAACCGAAGCATCGTATCAGAAGCACAGCAGCATCAAACTACTGCCGCCATCAGGCTTGCCAAATATGATCCACTGAATCGGAAAGACATGCTGCTCAATAAACTGTTATTACATTCCGTAAGTGCATATGGCACCGATTTACATTCCGTTCACGCATATGGCACCCGAAGCTTGATTGGTTGAAATTTTAAATCCAACCAATGGGATAGTGCTAGGTGCCATATACATTTACGGAATGTATAAATGCCTACCGTAGAGCTTTTGATAGGGTTCAACACCGCAAACTCATAGTGATATTAAAAGAGGTGGGGATTGATGATAAAGAGCGAAGGATAATTACACATCTATACTGGAACCAAACTGCCTACATAAACATAGACAAATCTGAAGATAGATATAGTACGAGGAGTGAGGCAAGGATGCGTATTATAATCACTACTGTTGAACGTTTATTTTGAACACATTTTTAATAGAGCCCCTGATAACAGTAATACAGGAATACTTGTGAACGGAAACGTCTTAACAACTTACGGTATGCCAACAATACCGTCATTATCGCAAATAATTTGGAAGCCCTACAACAAACTATGAGATGAGTGGTAGTAATTAGTCAGGACTATGGGCTTGTTATAAATCTAAATAAAACCAAATATATGGTGATACTTGAAAATAATATCCCACATAAAGATCTGATAATAAATAATAACCAACACATTAAGCGCATTAAGAAATACACATACTTGGGAATAATAATAAATGATTAATGGGAACATTCACAAGAAATTAGATGTCGCATCGAAAAGGCAAGAGCTGTTTATATTAAAATGGCATCAGTTTTGAAAAGCAGATTCCTCACTGTCATGACTAAAATATGACTCCTCCGTTGCTATCTCCTCTGTCTTACTATATGGAGCAGAGTCTTGGACTCTAACCGAAGCCACCATTAGAAAAACTGAGAGCATTTGAAATGTGGCTGTACCGCAGTCTTGAGAATTTCCTGTGCAGACCATGTGACCAACTAAGAGGTTTTTCGTAGAACGAATAAAATCACATAAATAATAACCACCATAAAACCTCGTAAATTAGAATTCATGGGCCACATAATGCGTAACGAGAAAAGATGTGGTTTATTACAACAAATATTACAAGGCAAAATCCTAGGCAACAGAGGTCCAGGCCGCAGAAGGAGTTCTTGGTTAAAAAACCTCAGAACATCGTTCTCCTCAAGAACTACCACACTTTTTAGAGCAGCAGTAAATAAAATCACAATAGCCAGAATGATCGCCATCATCCGGACCGGATAGGCACCGAAAGAAGAAGATTTATAAATAGTCTCGTCTAGTATCTCAACTAATTGTTTGGATTATACCATATAGTTAGACGTGATCTTGGCTAGTTATTTGTAAACGTGTACTTATTTATATTTTTTTCAATATTTAAAGAGTGCAAAACAACTTTTGTCCTTGGCAGAAACAAGACCATAGGTTTGGCGTATGTTCATGTTTTTTTAGGTGCCAAAAGCTTACTTGAAGTTGAGATATGTAAAATCCACTTGCGTTTGAAGATCGGGGCTAGTCTCAAAATTCAGAACGGAGCACCAAATTGGTTAAGGTCTGCCTCCAAATCGCTCCCAATATTTTAGAAGGTCATCCAATTTGCTTTAATTTCAGATCAATATATCAGTATATTGCCTCAAGAAATTAGGAAGATTACTACTGAGAAGCTGACACACTGAATGAGCGAAATGTGTCATTAACAAAAATTAATTGAATTCGCTTATGGATTCAATCTAACCTTATATTGACTTCCGTTGCGTCTTCGGCGAGTCAACACGCTATCGTTCAGTGATCGTTGATGCTCCCCAAGGATGAATCAGGTATCCCAGCCAGAAGAAATCAACAATTCTGTCTTCAAAACCAATAGTTACGGGCTCGACACTTCAAGGGTCAAATAAAGCCATTGAGCCAGCATTCTTTTCAGTACACTTTTTTCACTTCCAGACAGCAGAGGGGCCTTTATACACTCCGAAATACTGCAGCAGGGGGATGAAATGGAACAGTAGACTATGACTGAGGTCATATGTCCTTAGTTCGGCAGTCTAAAACATATCAAACCAAGTTTCTGTCGGTCGTCCAGTGAAGCGCACAAGTAAAGCAACAGCAGTAGCTAGCCTTATATTATCGTAATCTTATCTCGTGAATTAATTTAGGTAAATTGATGTTTGGTGCCTTAAAAAGCTTGGTTCCAAGCTACCAAACATTGAAGAGATCAAGAAGGGGTGCAGATTACTTGGAATTAAATACCTTAATTTACTTTCTGCACAAATTAGAGACCTTGGTCTACTGAGATATGCTTTCTACTCTTTTGAGCAATACCACACTAGCAATTTTGAGTTTTAACAGAATTTTGAATTTACGCAGCCACAGATATATTTTGCTGTTTTATTTTAGCTTTAATGTACGTTTGTGAACTGAATGCATGTCGATTCTATTTTGATATATTTTACATGGATTTTAAATCCCCTGATAATAATGTCATTAAATATTTTTACTACTTAGGTCAGATTACATTACTTGATGAGTCAAACTATTATAACATGAAAAATGAGATTTTTCCTTAGAAGTTTAAAACCAACACACTAAATTCTGGGATCAATTGATAAGGAATATGTAACTTTAATAAAATTTATTGAATACCATTTTATTTTCTGACTCATATTAGCACAATGTGTAATGTTTACCAATAAAAAAAAACTAAATAACCCGCCTGAAGCTTTGCAAAGGACTTTATTCCTACAAAAGAGTGTCGGTTAATTAATTTCTGATTTAAGATAAGCATTCTAACTAATAGAATCAATAGTCTTTGCCCATAGAAAGTACTTAGGTCCTGGTTAAAGAAATATCTCAAGCAATTTTTTAGATTGTATTTTATAGTTAGATGTGATCTTAGTTAGTTATTTTTAAACCTACACCTATTTATTTATTTTTTCGATATCTAAAGAGTGCAAAACAACTTTTAACCTTGGCAGAGACAAAACTATAGGTTTAGCGTATGCTCATGTTTTTTTTTACGTGCCAAAAGCTTTCTTGAAGTTGAGAATAATAAAAAAGTTTCCCATATGTTGCATACTTTTTTGGACACACTGTATATATATATATATTTTTTTTTTTTTTTAATTAAAATCAGCAGGAACACTAAAATTACTGTTGTAGCTTGTAACTTACTATATAACATTAATTAAAAGTACGGTATTATTGAAAATGTAATTTTATTCAGAATCAAACTGTTAAATAATATTCAGGGTATTATGTTTAAAATGAAAATGGTGTATGCTTCAAATCCCACCACAGAAGTGTTAACTTCGAATATAATCAAAAACTTTCTAAGAAATGCAGGAAAATAAAAACAGCTTCAAACCATTTTCAAAAAGATTTCAGGTATTTAAATAATATAAATCTACATATTTTAACCTAAACGTCATGTGAAAATATCGGAAGGGTATTGCTTCAATTTTAACCTAATGCATCAAGCGCAAAGTTACATATTCAAACTCTTAAATATGCCAAAGTATGGAACCCTTAAGAATTTTTTACAATTTCCTACATGTTTAGTGAGAGAGAATTATTATAAGAATATTTTTCTGCATACCTTGGTAGCTATTAATAATTTTCCACACAGTTGTTGGATGACTGGAGATAACTTGTTTGATAACTGTCAAACTGTAATTTTGTGTTGATATTTTCCTTTTAATACCAATTTTGTAAATCTATTATAGAACTTTTTTATAGCAGAGATATCGATGTTTACGAATTTGGGATTGCTGCTTGAAAGTAGCAACGCGTTGGCTGGCACAAACGATTAAGGTAGATTTTTCAGACTGGAAATTAAAAAGATCATTAATTCGGTATTTTCAATCAAATATATGCTATTTTTGGCATATTGTACTCCTAGCCCTCCTCCTTAATGTAGGGAAGTTGGTTGATCCATCTTATTGGGATTTCCAGTAATAATATATTAAATTGTATTGTGTCAAAATTCGAAATGGCGGAAAGTTTAAATTCATCTAGCTCATTCTGTATAAAAAGCATCATCATTTTTAAAGTGTCCTCTTACACGATTATTTAGGTAGACTTTCGTCAAGTTATCGATATTTCTATAATAAAAATATTTTCGGGAAAAAAATTAAAAACCATTTTTCTAACCTACAAATCGATGCGTTTACATTTTCCTTAAAAAGTCCATTTTCTCGACATTTTCGAAACAGAGAAGTTTCCCTCCCAGAAATTTCTTATTTGTTGCCTCGGTTTTTCGATCCACGCCACATATCGGCGCTAGAAAATCAAAAATATACACGCCCAAAATACAGTCAAAATTGTTTCATTCTTGTCAATTTCAATAAAGGTCGGAAAATCGTCATAAATAATGTGTCCGGAAAATTTCGTCAAAATTAACTAATTAATCATACATTAAAACATACCGACCTTACTTTGGATCCATCCTTTTATTTTTTAATAGCTCCCAAGTCCTTTTAGAGCTTGGCGCCGCGAAATTTCCTTTATGTTTTTTTCTTTGTTGGGATGTCTTGTTTCCCCCTTTTAAACCTTGCAGTGAACACACCAAAGACATTTAATACATTTATTAAATAAACCCGAATCCGCGAGCAGGTGCTAACATAAAAAACAACCCTTAACAATTTAACAAGTGTCGAAGAAATAACACAACACACCTTAGTTTAACCTTAAAGCTCAGTATGAATATAGGTAAGTTAGGTCCTTTTGTTAGACTATGAATATACTTAATAATGCAACCTTACATAAACTTGTAGTAACAGCAAGGACCGTAGTACTTCATATGTACCATTTTAATTCACGAATCAGTTCACCTATTAACTTATTAGTCCAGCAGAGTAATTGGATGTGATACCTTTGCAATACGCCTGTTATAATTTAGATATAACTTATTGGCGAATATTAATTACCGAATCTCTTTTTTTGTGGTTGTGGTACGTTGTACCTGATAATTATATCGCATTGTTCTCTTCTCATAATATTGTATTAGTCCAGATCTTAAGGTAACAAAGGTTACAATAATAACGAAGGTTTTAAAATGGGAAACAAATAAAGCAATATAATTAAACACCAAGGTAAGCCGAAAGAGAACTATCCAGGAGCGGCCGCACAGTTCTTAACAACTCCTGTCGGACACCCATGGGCTTATCAATTAATCATCGACTTAAACTCGTTACTATCTCTACAACCTATCGCTTCAGTACTCATACATTATTATTCGCGTTACGTACATCTGTATATTTCCATTCACTCAGACATCACACAACGGCGTACATTTCAAATTCAATGAACTATCGTACGCACCCGAGATATTCAGTTGTACGCAATTAAATATGTAAAATCTCAGGACTGATGATGCTGCGGCACTAAGATTCGTACCATTTATTATTTATTTCTTAACCAGATTACTTCACGATGAAGGTACTCTTCAGAAGGCATGACTGTAATTCACCAGATGTCCTTAACTTACTACAAGAATGAAACAAGTAGTGCTAGTGACCTATTTAACAGATGTGAGATTCGGAAAACATTCGAACTTTCGTCCGATGATTGTTTGTCTGAACTCTTTTAATTATTTTTAATTTTAATTACTAAAATTTAAGATTTTGTTTGGGACCAGAGCTAGTGTGACCAGGATAGCATTAAGCATGACTCATATTAATAGAATCCATTTTTTTTCCTTCGATAAAATTCCTGGTCCCATTTTCGTGTAATTGTGCTTACATAGAAGAATTTGGTTAATTCATTTTTCTTTCCCAGATCTCTTAGCCTTTCCCAGAGTATTCATGTTTGCTGTTTATTTATTTGTTGAGTTCCAGACGCCAACCTTTAAAAGAATAATTTTTAGAATCTGGTTCCAATATCTTGAGACAGGAAAACTCCAATAACAATAAAATTGAGCCTCTCGTGATCTTTCCAGATTTCTCAATTTGTCAATGCCAATATCGGTCAATTGCCCACATCGTACACCGTTCTATTAGGTTGGTGTTAGGATTTGTTAGGATAAAATACCAATAATTAACTTTCCATTTTAGGAAATTATTTAGTGGTCGGGCAGAGTATGGTTCGTACTTTTAAAAGAATAATTTTTAGAATCTAATTCTTTGCTGTTGGCTGCTATTTATATGGAACCTTCCCCTGGAACCAGCTAACGTGACACATCTCCCCTTGCCTTTTACTTGACTTACGCTAACTTCACTCTTATTGCGTGGCAATATAGGAACCTAATTCCCTTATCTAGCGCAATGTAAGCCCACGATTTTGCTTGTTTCAAGCCCTATTAAATTTTACCATTGGAATATTTTGTATGCATCTTAAAATATATTTTACTGCAACTTATTTGTTCTGCTGGTTTTATTCTTTTTTTGTTAGGAAACATTTGACCCTGGTCTGACACTTTTCAAGAGTTATCGTGCATCAAAGCAATATTTTTAAAATCGGATCGTAAAAACCAATAATTTACCATTTGCTGCCCCTAAGTGTCTAAAAACATGCTAAATTCGAATATTTCCCTCATGTATAAAAAATCCCATTAGAGGAGTGCAATTCTCGGAAAATTACAGCGATAATTGCACTGTAGAAACCGAAAGAGCACAGCGATAATTGCATCGTACGTATCTATGGTAAATCCATTGTAAACTTACGATGACAGCCACAATTTATAAATAACGTCAATGTCAAGTGAATATTATATTATTAAAAGAGTTTCGTTTCGGATTAAAAAAAATCGTATTTTTGCGTCTCTTTGCTTTGTTTACAGTTACATGTACGTTTTTGTATTAAAAAAGGAATAAAAATGTACTTTTTTAAGCCATGTCCTTATTCGGGAAATATTCCTCCGAATTACACTCGTGCATCAAAATAACCAGATAATTTTGCATTCGAGCATGTTGTCTTAGAAAAACTGCATTCGGTCATTTTCATATTTTGGAAAAAGAGCCCTCCACCTTCGGTGTCGGGCTTTTTCTCCAAAATATGAAAATGAACTCATGCAGTTTTTAGACAACATGCTGTCATGCAAAATTATCGGTAATTTTGATGCACTTGTGCAATTATTTCCGAAAACTTTACTTTTAGCCGGTTTCAAGAAAAATGCTGATTATGTAAGAATTACCCCAATGAGCGTTAGCATTACTTTGACGTCTGGCGCGTTAAATCTGATGGCTCAATCTTATTTACTACTGAAGAAAAATGTGCTGAACGCGCCAAAATATGTTTCCACTTTAAAAACATAGCTCTGTTTAATATTTCAATAATGGTATAAACATAACTACGCCACTAGAATTTACAGAAAATCCTACACCAAAGGAGTTTTTAGACTCTTTCTGTCTATCGTATTAAGAACTGAGACACAGCCATGTCCAAAACGGCTAAAATGAAAAATCACCCTATAAGTCAAAAACGATGCGAGATAGCCATATGATGTGTTCAGATTGTTGAATTTGTGAGCAAGGGCGGGGGCGAGGGCTATATTTCTCCAACTTTCACATTTTTCTCTGTACCCCGTAAACACATCATCTGAGGCACAAGCTGGAAGAGAATTACATCGAAGGAATAGCCGTCTTATCAAACCAAACATAATTTGGTAGACATTACTGCGATAAAGAAGTCTAATCTAATCTAGTTTTGAAAGAAAAAATGAAATAATGGCTGGCAGATGAGTTTTTCTAATATTTTTGATCATTGACTTTGTTTGTAACATGCATATGGACTCACATTTTACTAATCTGTTTTTAAATTGGGGGTTTGTTAAGTGGTTTGGCTGGAAAACTACTAACACACACACACATTGCCAGTTTGTTCCAGTACCAAAGATTTATTTATGCTAGAATAAGCATTAGCTTGAAAATACAGCAAAAAATCCGCTTGGAACAAAATGGTGTACTAAAATTTGCAAAATAAGTCTTTGTCTAAACGACCCAAAATAAGTCTATTTCCAAATATAAAAGCAAACTTTACATTGGATTATTTTATAGCAGAGCCTATACTACTGCTCTTGTTATAAAAAAAAATGCATTTTAAGTAAGTGTTTTCTGTGTTCAAAGCCCTTTGTAATGAGACTCTGTAAATAAGAAGTTAGTACGATAAGAGTGATGTCTTTGTAAGTTTCCTCCCCTAATCGCATTCACTGCATGCGAGCTTTGTTATCTCCATACAATACAGTATAAGGTTTATCACTCAATCCGAGCAAGCAATTATCCAGTCCAGATGTAGATAGGAAATATGCATTTACCTGCAAATAGGACCGTTGCTTGTTAGTTTGTTTGCTGGTAATATGCTCCGGGTTATCAGTTCATTTTATCGTCAGTTCGAAACTCTGATGAAAACGCTGTAATGAAATATGAACTAATTGGACTGTGCCTGCTATACAACTCATGTATTGTATATTAGCCCTTTAGACTCTCGTATTGTCTGGAATTAAATAAAAATGAAACTTGACCCCTGGCTGTCAGTTAGCAACTAAAATTAAAATGAGAATTTGTGCAATAACCAAAGACATTCTAGCCCTATATTTTAGCTTATCAATATCCAAGAATATTGAAGTGAAACTTCTTTAACGATGGTAAGTCCGAAAAAATGAAAAGCAAATTAAACGGAAATCAAAGTGAAACACTTTAATAAAGCATATTCCAGTATAGCTGGAGGGCTGACATTTTCAGGACATGTAGCCTGGGCAAAATGAGGATCCTGGACGAAAACTGGATCTCGTACCCTTTCCCGTTCGGCCAGGAGAAGGGGAGAAGAAAAAATTAAAATAATTAATTTTGGCAGAACGGCAAGAGATACGGGGTCGAAATTTTTATGGTAGGTGCGCTTCATGACCATATGGGGGAGACCGAGGCTCTAATTTAAGGGGGGAGTTTGGGAAAAAACCGTTTTTTGCCGATATCTCTGCAACAGAGCCTCGGATTGAAGATTTGACAACCGATGACCCCATCCTCCAGGGTTATCAGTGGGGGGGGGGAGAACATTATACCCCTCCCCCGGATACCCAAAAATTTTTGAAGAAGTGGGAAAAAAATTAAAAAGTATAGTAATTATTGACAAAGGACTAGGGCAACCTATACTTATTAGATCTTAATAGAGATCACCATCCATAATTGGGCAATTAAATAGAAAGTGCTCGAGATCTGCCACACCTGTGTTAATTCATAATATGGATGTTCCAGAAGACCAATCTTGAACATATACCTTGATATAAAGAATGACTATCCTCATTCTGATGATTGTTGTGAGATGTCTGCTATCAACGTAGTCAATGTTCCTATACCATGGTATCTTAGGAAATTCCCCCTGAATTGGCACATACTATCTTCCCTTGTTTTATGTAGATTTCCGCCATGACTGGAAACAATTTACCCAGTTTAATGGCCAAAGGGATTCTTAGAACTCGTCCGATATTAGCCAGTTGGTCAGCTATTTCATTCCAGTAAATACCAGAGTGATTCGGCATCCATGAGAGTACAATGTCAAATCCATGATTTTTCGCATCCAATAAGTACTGTTTGGTCAAAAAACTAATATGATCCAATTTGGAAGATATTACTGTTTTATTGATTTTTTTGATTGGCACTTAAAGAATCTGCGAAAATTACAGCCTTTCTAATATATTTTTCCTTACATAGGGTACATGCTCTATGAACAAATCTGTGTTAACCCAGAAAGTCTTTGCGAAAATCGAAAATCCAAAAAAGGGCAGAATACCCCATATCCATCCGATTTCGTTTTGGAATCTTTGGATGAATCACTGAATATCCAAGTGTGGCCATGAACCATGGTGTAAAACCATGGTGGGATAGGACCTCGCGTTAAACACTCATTATAGATGTGTAGGAGCGATAATTTGGCTCATAAAGGTAAGCTTGGAATATGAAATTTGATCTAGGCCAAGCCGAATTTTTCCTATTATTAAGCGCACTTTCTAGTTCCATAATGGTAAAAACTTTGAGTTACTGCTAGGTGTTTTCAATGAAAAGTTGAAATTCAATTGACAAGAAGAGTTAGAAGTTATGTAGAATTGTATCAGCCACCTCCACTGAGGGTATATTCAGGTTTTTAATAAAAAATCTTCTCCGTTTAAGTTGTTCATTGCAATTATTATCCCACCAAGGAAGTGAAGGTTTACTATTTTTTCATGGCTTTTGGATAAGATTGATCAGTCGCCATATTAATTACTTCTTGGATTTCCTGATATGTCATGTTAGAACTATCAGCAAATAATATTAACATCTTATCATAATAACTGCCACAATCTATTTTTTAAGAGATATTTTGACGTTAGTGGTTGTTGATGGAATAGGTTTTAATAATACCGACTTTCCCTTTAGCTTAGCACCAGGGTTGTGAAGACTATAATATTCTATTCTATAAAACGCAAGGAAGTCTGAAACAAACAATAAAGTAACTTAATGCAAAATCTAAAAGAGAATACTCTAATATATTTTTTCACAATAATTCGTATATTTCTTTCAGTGCAATGATTTGCTGGTTAAAACGAGCAAATATCTCCATCGTTTAATAAAATAATTAATCTTGGTATATACTATACGATATTCGTTGAACCGAATAGACCGCCATAAATTAAAATTAAACTGCTTCATAATTGAAGACCCACCTAACAAAGCAGTTTGGTTCAGTTCATGACTTATGAAATTCTCTTCTATCCATTTAATGAACCGTATGCCTCGACGAACTGGGCTGATTGCCCTTAATATTATATAACGTTCGAATTACGGACTGACAGAAAAGCAAAAGGATATTTTGCGACTGAAAATTTGGAAATAATTATTGTAATGATGGCGAAGCACCGGCTTACATTTGTGTTATTTATAACTTTACTATGATTTTTTTTAAACCTTTACTATTTATCAATTATAAAATATTTTTATTCGTAATGCATGTACCTAATCAGTAAATGAAGTTCATTTAACATTTGAGGACATGTTCATAAAATCTCCTATTAGAATAGACTTTATTGAATATGAAACTCGTAGCAACTAGTTTGTTCTACTCATCTTGAAACCTGGCTTAGGCGTAGGGTGCCAATTATGTAACACTATTTCTTAATTTCTAAAGCTAATTAAAGGCAATACCTCCTAGGAGGTATTGTTAAAGGCCGTAAAAATGTATCTTGTCTATCAGACTATTAAATCAAATTAAACTAAGTTTCGAAGTTTTATTCTAGGTCCTATATCCTTAAGATTGCCTAATTCCAATTTGGAAATAGTTTTAACTCCAATAAATTAAGCAGTATTTATTAAACAAAAAAATCTAAATTAATCCGATGGCAGCGATAATACCAATATATCAATAAATAGTTAATAATAATATAAAAATATAGAAAGTTATTATAGTTATACCTAGCCGGTAAGTACCTACAAGAAGGAATACGGACTGAACTCAGTTCGATATGTAGGCGAAAAAATTAAACTTGCAAATAGGAGCTATGTGAAACAAATTACTGCCAAGAAGCTTACAACTAAAAACATTAATTCTCTACTCGAGCTAATATCAGATATAATAATGCGGAAAATAAGTGCTACACAGCAATTATGAAAAGAAACGGTAATAGATATGATACACGATATTAGATAAACTACGGCTCTAAATTTATCGGTAAGTTCGATAAGCAAAAACGGTAATATCAGTAAACGAAAACGATAAATAACGATAATATATACGATAAAGAGAGCAAACGACCTATAGTCGTTTGACAGTAAATTTATTAATGAAAATAATATATAACGATAATATATAAGATATAGAAAGCCAACAACCTACAGTCGTTTAACGGTAAATGCATTATTTAAAACGATACTACTACGATATGGAAAACAAACGACCTACAATTGTTTAACAGCAAATTAATTAATCAGAAACGAAAATAACGATAATAGCGATAATAAGAGGTCATTAATATAAAAAAGTAGATCCTACTTGTATCTAGTAGATTTTAAGACACTGTGGTCTCATGCGAAGCTGCGTTTCCACCATGTGGTAGTAATACCTTGACAAAAGGCCTCTATAAGGCTAAATGGAACCGAGAACTCGCTAGGTCGTCATAGAAAGACTGCTGACGGACGTTCAGCACCAAAGGGAGGAAATTTTATCCCACGTAAGGACGTTCGTCTCGCGGAAGGTCACGGCAGATTATGGAAGATCCATAATTAAATTATAAATATTTTTTCTATTCAATATAGAGATACTAACATGTACAAACCATTTCTATATAGGAAGTGTATCCACACTCATCGCTAAATATCTTTATCAGTATCAGACAATACGGCCGATAATTTCAGAAACTACACCTGGCAGTATGTTTGCCACATCATTTCACTACAAAATCGGACGGTAATTAGACTTAGTGATCAAAATAACAAAGAAAATTTCAGATAATGGAAGCCGGTCATCTTTTACCTCCTACACACTTGAGAGTGCAAGAGAGACGGCTCATCAGTTCCCCCAAAAAACATATATACCACATCTGTCAAGAGGGCGCTCCAAATGGATACATCTTTCGGGCAACTCGGAATAGCGGAAGTAGGGTAGCGAGAAGTAAGATAGCAAGAATATCGACAACACAAATCTACCAGTAAAAGGGAAGAATAGCACTAGTGGGCCCTGATATCATTATAGCAGAATCGACGATTCCATCATCATCGCAAATCAGACTACTGGGTGTCTAGGTCAACAGCACATATCCTGGCATGACCACGTTGCTAACATCTCAAAATCAGCCTCGCAGAAGTTTAGAGCGCTATTTCGTAACAAAAAGTTGTAGGTTGTACTAATGGCTTCTGGCTTCTAGCTGGGTTAGTTTGGGCTAGTTCTAACAAAAAGTTGTAGGTTGTACTAATGGCTTCTGGCTTCTAGCTGGTTAACAAAATATCTTGTAAAAGTTATGAGATAAAGTTTGAAGAAACCTATCATGTTGAAGAAATTCGTCATTACCGTGTTTCATGTTCTCCTGCATAACAACCTGTGAAGTTTTTATTATATTTATGATTGTGCGTCATACATATAACCAGTGCATGAGCATGTAATAAAAAGGTATGTAGCAAAAACCAATCTTTACTATAATGGTAACTGGAAGAATAGGAAAAATGTGGAATAATTGAGATTTACAAGTTTATCTTATTTGTAATTTTGTAAAAACATATGATATATTTTAGATTTTATCAGGAATGGTTAGTCACTTAAGGTTGCTTCATATAAATCCACCAAATTATATTTTGAGATAGCTGTGTTAGATATATATTTTATTTTGTAAAGAAGGACGGTAGTGAGGAAAGGGCCGGTAATGACAATTGTGGGACGGTAACCTCCTACACGCTTGAGCGTGCAGGAGAGAAGACTGATCATTCCCCCCAAAAAATCATATATGCCACATTTGTCAAGAGGGTGCTCCGAAGGAATACATATTTCGAGCAGCTCGGAAAAAAGGTAGCGAGAAGTAAGATAGCGAGAGTATCGACAACACAAATCGACCAGTAAAAGGGAATAATCGCTCTACTGGATGTTGTAACATTTACAACGTTACAATCTAAATCGCTATAAATGTAAACTTAAAAAAAAAACATATCGACAACCATCCCTGGGTACTGAGAAAATAAAGCCAATTAAAGTATAATAAGCACTAAATATTGTTCAATTTTGATTTTGTAAAATAAGGAAAACTATTAGCAACTTCAATCACATGATTAAAAGTATGTTTCGATGATAATACATATTTGAATTACAGTCGCCAGCTTGTGGCAATATTGCACCGATTTTTTTTTTAATTCCAAAACCCTGCAGTGACAGCATTTACCGACTTTTTATCACAAAAATTAATTATATAATTGTAAAAAAATAGTATAAAAGCCTTGGTGAAAAGCTTCATTCCTGTCTCGAGGTAAATTGAACCTCGACGCTTCGCGTCTTAGTTGACTTTCTTAATCTCTCAATTGCATCATACTCAATCTTATCTATCAGTTTAACATATTATTGATCTCCTCCAATGAATTTATGACATCGAATATTAATCTAAAAGCCAGCAGTAACTATTTCCTATTTACAAACTATAAATTCATACATACGCTCCAACGCCAAAATGTTTCATCATCATCATACATTTTATTTCAATATTAACATTTTTGTAACAGCATAACCTAATATTAACACGTCATTAGTACTAGTATAACTAGGGCCTGTTGTTTCGCCTGGTGTTGTTCGATCAGCACCGTGGCCAACAGGGTACGACGCCCTTAGGGGGCTGTTGTTAGCCTACCTAATTAGTTAGGCGCAGCTGTGCTACGGTTGGCTTGAGTATTACTTGGGAAACCCCTTCAATATCTTTACAAGTTAGTTGTTGGCCGGAGCTATATTAGATTAGAATACTTGATTTGTTAAGTAATGTTATTCCCAGGAAGATTATACAAGGAAAAGCAGTGAAAAACCTTGTTTGAACTGCTCTCAGGGAGCAGGAGCTCACATGTTAAAAAGACATCACAATATATACAACATAGACTTAACTACTATATACAATGTACAATATACAAGGTGAAGACTTAGCAGCGTAAGTCTGCTCCGGTATTGTAATAACTTCAGGTTGAATAGGTCGAGCCCCACGGGTCAGGCTGCGGAGTCACGGATGCTTCAGTGGTTGGAAGTCAAGTGTATATGCGATGGGCGCAACTGCGTATTTATTCTACTAGCAGCACCTTTAGCAAGCCCCGCCCCCCGTGTCCGAACACGGTGGTTGGCTGGGCAGGCAGCAGGACTAACACTTGCCCGAAGGTAAAGTGCTCCTGCTCTCCTGATCCTTGGGTTTTCATGTTTTTTTTTTTTCAAAAGATATAGATTTAGTAACTTAAAAAGGTAAAATTACTGGGATTTTGGCAATATTTAATGTTAATAAGATATTAGGTTTATGGAGGCCTTAGCTGCTTGTAGAATAAGGTTAGCTCTCGGTATATGGTACCGTGTCGGATAGGGCGCTCGGGGTCGTAGCGCTTGTCCGCGATATTAGCAGTGAGCGGCGATCCCTTGATTTGGTTCTCAAAGAACCTACACGCGAGGCCGTCGATGTGTTCCTCGACGTATTCAACGCCTGACCACGCGTGCAGGTCTTCAATTCTGACGTGATCACGTCGTGTCAAGGAGAACGCCGCCCTCAGGTAGCAGTTTTGTATGATCTGTAGTTTACGTTTATGCGTACGAGCCACCGAGCACCATACCGGGGCAGCGTGCAGCAGTGCTGGCCTTACAATTGATTTGTAGAGGATAAGCTTATTGGCAGGGCTCAGGTAAGACCTGCTCGCTACCAACAAGCCTAGTCCTTTCTTGATGCCTTCATTTTTGTTAACAATTGCCGAGATGTGCCGGCTAAAATTCAGTTTAGTGTCTAGCGTGATACCGAGATATTTTACTTGCGTTTTTGGATTTATTTGCGTGTTACCCACCACGAGAGGTGTAACCTCAATGTCCTTACGTTTGCGTGTAATTACAATAAGGTCGGTCTTTTTCGCATTTAGGGAAATCTTCCACCTCTCGTAATAAGGAACGAGCGCATTGATGTGCTCGCTTAGTTTTGACTTCGCCACTTCCGCTATAGGATGCGAGGAGTAAATTGCCGTGTCGTCGGCAAATAGGGCTTTATTGGTTTGGGGATGAGACGGAATATCTGCAATAAAAAGATTGAACAGCAGCGGCGACCATACTGTGCCCTGTGGCACCCCTGCAAGCAGGCTTCTACTTGCGGAAGTGTGTTTTTCCACTCTAGTAACGAAAGTGCGCTCGGCAAGGTATGACGCGATCAGGGATACTATGTGGAGCGGAAGGTTGTGCTTCGCTAGAAGTTTATAAAGTAACCCCGCGTGCCACACCTTGTCGAACGCCTTCTCGATGTCTAGTAGCAGTAGTGCCACTGACTGTCTCGCACTGAAGCTCTCATATACATCGGTAGCGATCTTCGCGGCTAACATGACAGTGCCATGCCGGCCGCGAAAACCGAATTGCTCAGGGGGCAGGATGTTGAGTCTGTCGACCTCCCCGCTGATCCCCGGCAAGATTAGCCTTTCAGCCACCTTTCCGAGGGTATTCAGCAGAGAGATCGGCCGATATGACGAAGGCAGTGCGAGATCCTTCCCTGGTTTAGGGATGTGTATGACGCACGCTGCTTTCCAGGATTTCGGGAAATGTTGCAGCCTGATTGCCGCGTTAATTATATGCATAAGATGGATGATTGACTTCTTAGGCAAGTTTTTCAGGACTAAGTTCGGAATGTTGTCCGGGCCAGGAGCTTTATTTCTCGGCAAACGACAGAGAGCTTTGCGGATATCCGCCGGAGTGACTCTCAACTTATCGTAAACTGACGGAGGGATGGGATACTTCTGTTGTTTAAAAACGCTAACAACAGAGCTATAATGTGCCTGCTCAGGAAGGGTGTCAGGCGACTCGCTGCAGACGCCCTCCAGGTAGTCAGCGAAGGCCTCCGCTTTTCCCAGATCGCTTACGATGTCTGAATTACGATATTTAATCGCCGGAATTCGCGTACTAACTCCGCGGACACGCCTGGCGAGCTTCCACAGCGAGCCATCATCCCTGCTGACAGAATTAATATATTCAAGCCATGTCTGGCTTCTATATTCCCGGATTTTAACCCTTATTTCCTCCGTCAGCGCATTGATGCGAGCGGATCCCATTTGTGTCCGGTTTCTCTGCCATCGGCGTCGAAATCGGTTTCTGAAAGCTATAAGTTCAAGGATAGGTTCGGGTAGGGTTTCTGTCCTAGGGTGGATGGTAACCCTAGGGCACATAGCATCACGGATGCGCTGGATATTAGTTGTAAGCTTTTCAACTTCATTCTCAAGTTCCTGGATTGACTCTATTTGCCCGGGGACGACAGTTAACTCGTTTAACCTAGCTCGGAACTCTCTCCAATCAAGACCCCTGTACGAAACGACGGTGTCGTTCGAAGTAGGGACCCTACAGTACAGGCCAATCTTGATCGGAAGGTGATCCGAGTTTAGGGTGTTTATTTCCTGTAATTGAGTAGTTCTTACCGCTCCCCGAGTAATAGCAACATCCAGGAATGAGCCATTGCGAAGATAAGTGGGATTTGGAGTTCTATGATAGGACATTTCCAGATTATTTTCGACTATACCCTTAAGTAGTCTACCCCTGCCGTTGGTTCTGCCGCCCCAATCGACGTGCGTGGCGTTAAGGTCACCAATTAGCAGGGATACTCTGTTTTGCGGTAGTAAAGCAAGGATATCGTTTGCCGTGAGGCGGAGGGTCGGAGCGGCGTAGCAGCCACATACACGCAGGCCGCTCTCCAGTTCAATGCTGACATGTTCTATCACGGAACGTACGTTATATACCCGCCGGTAGCGGATTGACCTGTGTATGAGGCAAGCCACGCCTCCTCCGGCTCGATCGGGCCTATCAAATCTCTCGATATTATAGTTCCTAATCTTAAAAGTAAAATTAGGAGTTAATCTCGTTTCATTGAGAAAAACAATCTGAAAATTGGAGGTTTGCATAAAATTACGGAATTCGCCCATTTTGGGCCTGATGCTGTTACAATTCCAACTGGCTACTATAAGCATTATATATCAAATCTTTGGTACTCGAACGAGAAAAAGCGTATCGAGGCTTGCAGGATTTCTGCTTTATCGCCTCGACACGCTTCCAGCATGTTCGAGTAACAATCCAAGGCCAAGAATAGTTGGTCCAGGTTGACTAGGTTATTAATTCTATTTACAACGTTATTAAGGTTACTCATAGTATTAGCAATATTTACATGGTTAACATTTTTGTTGATATGATTATTTCTGTTCAAGCCAACGCGTGCAGAGCCACTAACCTGTACATTGTTGTTTGCTTGAGGTTGATTTTCATTGTTTTTCTGTGTGTTTCTGTTACGTAGGGGTGGGAACTGTCCATTGTAGTCCTCTTCACGGTGGCCATTGTTTAGGCCTTGGCCCCTACTTGGGCCGTCTGCTACTAGTCCGGGTGCTTTGCCCCTCCAGGCCGGGTTTGCCGGCGGCGGCGCTGGTTTGTAGGCAGGTTTGGTTTGCCTTGCTTTGTTCCCTGTTGTCTCTATAATGTTCAATTTGTAAACATACACAGGGCACTCCGTGTCAATAGAGCGGTGGGGGCCCCCGCAGTTTACACATTTTGAGAAGTTAGCGGAGCACTGCGTGATGTCGTGAGATGCTGCACACTTGCTGCAGGCAGTTTTTCTACAGCAGTACGACTTAGCGTGGCCGTACTGCTGGCAGTTTTTGCATTGCAAAACTGCTTTCCCGGAGCGTCTGGCTTCCCACGTCACTCTGACGCACATAAGTGTTCTAATTTCACTATTTAAACGGCGCAGAGTATAATCAGTCCCTAGAATTACTAGGAACATTGGTGTTCTTGTTTTCCTCATTATGTAAATGTTCTTGGGGGTTAAGTTATACTCTTCTTTAAGAGCTTCCACGATGTCTTGCGTTTGAATTTCCCCGTCAAGCCCGCGTAGTACGAACGCTCTGGACTTTTCTTGCGATTCTGCGTAGGTGTGGAATTCCGTACTTTCCTGTGCAAGGGTGCGTTTTAACGTGTGGAGATCGTTGGCGTTTTCACAATATACAATTACAGAATTTTTGGTATATTTTAATTGGTATTTATTAATACGCATTTCCTTTAGATCTTCTCTTAGTTGCCGGTGATCAGCCGGTCGCCCCTTAATAACGACAGGGGGTAAGGGTTGTATTTTTCGCTTAGGGGTGGCTTTGCCCTTATTGTCAGCTGCCGACTTTCGTTTGATCCCTGCAGAGGCTGAGGTAGACGCTACACTTATAGTGTCCTCATCCTCTGTATTGATATCCTGTAAGGGTTCGTAGTGGTTCGAGGTCTCAACAGGGGGTTGTGCCCTGTCAAGGGTGACAATTTTAAAATTACGTTTGAAAGGCAATTGTTTAAATGGGGTTTTGAAAATATTTTTGTCACTTTGGCTTACCAGGGTAGCAGAAGGTGGTGCCATTAAGTTACGCTCGCTTTCTTGTATTTCGGTTTGTCTAGCAACTTCTTTGCCGCAAAAACTATCTTTGGTTTTTTGTGTTGCTGGTCGATCGGTCAAGGTGACCTTTGGTTTTTTCACGGTTTCGGAGCCTAGAATGCCAGTAGGACTCGCCTTCTTTTTCTGCCCCGTGTCGATTTTCGCCGAGATGGTCTTAATACGTGCGGGATGGGTATCCCGAAAGTGTTGGCGCACTTTCGAAACTAATTTTCGAGTATCTATGTGGCTTGAGTCACACTCCCTGAGATTCTCGTAATCGAGTCTGCACTGTACGCAGACTTCAGCGAAGTTTTTACATCTACTTCTGATTTTCCGTATTGAAACTTCTGTGAGATTCGAGTCTGGGATAGACTCCATCGAAATATTGGATTGTGCGTCGTCATTTTCCGATACGTCCCCCATTATAGGGGCAAAAGCCGGGGATCCGTCCCCGGAAACTACAAAAGTGTGGGTATAAAACCCTTCCTGGCCTTTACTGATTACTACAAGAGCAAAAAGCAGTCCGAATACAATGTATAAAGATACAGAAATCGTGATTTAAAAATCCGAACTTAAACCACAGTTTTTGCCGGAACTAAATAAAAACAACAATTTTACCGGAGCTAACTAAAAACGATCCGTCGCCAACGCGATTCACGATCGAACTCCCAAAATGTTTGTTTATGTTCGAAATCACAACATCTGTCTGCTAAAGATAAACATAAACTTAGATATATATTATTAAGCTTCAAACAATAATCCCGGGGATAAGGGATGTTTTCCGGAGCATTTTGGTTGGTATTTAATCGTAATGATATTTTAGCTTTTGTTTAGTCTTTGATGGAAAATAATATGCTCTGATTATAGAAGTTAATTTTTTATATTATAGACAAAACAAAAAGTAAAAGAAAATACAAATTGATTAGATACGAGTAATGCCGTGTGATTATCATCATCTTCTTCTCATTTTCTTATTTGTTTACCAACTTTCATATATACTTTTTTGGGTACCTTTTTCTACTTCATTTAAAAGTTTTTCTCTAATGCTTTTTTTGCTCCTTTTCTCTATTGGAAAATACTTTTTCTTCATCTTGTGTTAATATTTGCAATTATCATCCTTTTAGAGCCCTTTACCTACTTTATTCAAAGTATTTCTGTTGATTTAATTACTAAGAGACATTTTTTCAGTCCGTATGTCATCACCGGTACTGTAGGTACATAGTACGGTACGGTAATACATATATTTATTATGCTATGAACTCAGACTGTATTCCATTCACTTTAAAATTTCATTTTCACCATTGTACTACTTCCTTTTCTAACGCAAACAGCGTTATTGAATATTATCCTTTTCTCGCGTTACCTATTCGTTGAAACATTATACTAAACTGTTTGCTGGAAGATCTTATATGAGCTCTTGTTATGAAGATTAAAATTTATGAATGTGAATGTTTGTGTGAAATGTTTGGCTGTTAAAGTAAGTTATTTGTTTATTAAACACATTAAGGGCCACTAGTTTCAACTCCCACTTGTCAGTGCTAAATTAATTAGTGTTTTGAATATTATGCCATACTGACATCGTTTTTCACCGTATAGTTTGGTGATAACACTCCTTATGTTCGTAATATGATTGAACCATAATTAAACCCCAAATGTACTTATTTCACCCCAGGTAACAGCAATTTGTGCATTGAAAGCAACCTAATTCAATTAATTATTAGTCCGGACCTGGATTATCTGCAGATTCCATTATATAAAACAATTGCTGTAAATATAGCTAGTTGTCACTCTCCGGCAAGGAAAACGTTTTTAAACGTTTAAATTTAATATATATTTGTCTCCGTCAATGTTGTGTAAACAACAATGTGCCAAATAAAGAAAGAACATGTTTCTACCCTTTCAAATGCATTTCGCGTCCGCGCAATTCCCACTCTATTTTTTCCTGCCTAGTGCCGAAGCCGGTAGGAAAATTTAAGTTTAGTTGAAGGTCGAAAGTTGACGAGGTAAGAAGTGCCTTACCAGTATTCACTCGTGAAGCATTGGCCATTGCCGCCGCGCTGCTTGAGTTTGGTGCCAATAACATCGCTGCTCTGTTTGACGCCAAGATATTTGGTTATTATCTCATTTGCTAGCACAGATATTTAAAAAATAACCCGTATACTCTGGTCTCTATTCCAAACTTGGATATAGGATCCCTTTTGGGCGTTTTTACTCATTTCCTCAAGACAGAAACACGGTAGCGTCTCTCCTGTTGAGGAAGATTGAAGAAGGTGAAATGCCGGTTGGAGCATTATAGTTAGACAAATTCGTTCCTATACTCGAGATACGAATCAAATGTTCAAAGTGTTATATATAGAGGGTTAGTAAAAAGAACCGGAACGCTTAAATATCTTCAAAATCGTTAAAGCTACATTTACAAAATTCGGTACCTGGGGGTTTCTGGGCGTGCGGAATTGAACCATGATCTCGGCACTGTTGCCAGATTTCCCAGCTTTGTGCTACACGGAGTCATTTTGTTATCTTAAATGGAACGCCCCACTTATTTTCAATGCAATATTAGTAAGGCCCCAAATTTTCAAAATGTTATCTCTTCTAATTGCTGAGATGTGACAACAACGCATTTTTAGTAAAAAGTACGGGAATGCTAAAAATATTTCAAAATGGCTTAAGCTGCATTTACAAAATTCGGTATCAGGAGGTATCCGGGGATGCGCAATTGAACCATGATATTTACACTGTTGCCAGATTTCCCAGTTTTGCGGTACACGTAGTCATTTTGTAATATTAAATGGAACGCCCCTTTTGCTTTTATTGCAATAAATTGGGTGCGCCAATTTTTTTTATTTAATGTTT
>MU181917.1:1119345-1147155 GCA_016904865.1 Pissodes strobi
TGTTTCCTTAGGATTCTTCCAATTACGTCTGTTACGCCTTTTATGTATGGTAGTGTAGTTGTCGGTCTGGATTCATCGTACACTTTTTTGTTGGGTTTGTATTTCGCTTAGAAGCCTTTTTGATGTGGTGTTCTTTGTAGTTATTCTGTTTCAGAGCTCTTGTGATGTTGTGGAGTTCTTCTGAGCGATGTGAGGATTTGGTTAATTGGATGGACCTGGAGATCAGAGTATCGGCTACTAATTGTATCTGAGAGGGATGATGGTGGGACTCTGCGTTTAGGTGTCTATTGGTATGAGTAGGTTTCCTGTGGACTGTGTAGTCGATGGATAAGTCGTCTTTCTTTATAATTAAATGATCCAGGAAGGGCAGTTCTTAAAATAATCCGTTTCATTTAGATGAGAGTTTATAATTTAAAAGCTGGTTAGTTAAGTCTGAATTATCATATGGCGAGTTTAAATATAATAAGTAATTCGCCAAAACCAATAAAACTAATCTTAAAATCCAAAGAACCGGAATAGGAAATTTTTTAGCATATACTCGAAGTTTCTATGTTATCACGTTTGCGAATGGAGCGATGAAGCACTTAACGGACTAAAAAGAGTAAATTCTGCTATTAAAACAGTATTATGCTTGTCAGCACTCAGATTTTTATCTAGTTTCCTTCCATACTTAATATTCCAAAGTGTTTGATTTTATTTTGTGATATTTTAGAATTGTCACTTTGGGTTAATTTTGACATTATCTAGGTACTTAGAATTTTTGAATTACAAACTATGCAAAGAAATTTATTAAGATTGCTAGTTGCCCAATTAACCCAGCGATTCAGTATTTTGTTCTGGAGCTTTGTGCAATAAAAAGTGAAGCGACAAAAAGTACCCTCTAATCCTAACGCCTCATATAGATGGGTACTGATATGTTCAAATCAACTATTTTTTTATCAAATTATAAAAACTATTAGATTATACAAAGAAAAATAATAATTAAACACGTGATAGTCATGGCATTGTAACCGCATTAAACATTCGACTCTAAAGATAGATACTTATACTTCATCCTGACCCTATTTAGGCACGGATACGATCATCACGCCATTTCAGCCATACGTGAAATATATATTTAGTTGCAAACCCTCCTCGAGCGATTAGGCCTTCCGTAGTAATATGTACCCTGTTATTGGACGCCTATAGCAAAGATCCTATTAAGTTGATCAAGATTTCAATTAACGTGTCTAATTGGATGTTGTACCGTAATTAAAATTTGTCGAGAACTCATTAAGCTTTAAACTAATCCAAATAATATTTGTTTATTGTTTTTTAAATATTTTACAGTAATAGGAGGAAAGTATTTTTTCTCCGATTGACAGCAACGCTACGCTCGGCTAGGAACTATCAGCCGCGGCAGTCAATCTACTACTTTGCTGCCTAGTAAAACAAATAACTATTAAATCCTCAGATTAACCCATCAGACGACAAAAACAACTTCCACCTAAAATAAAATGCTGACCAGTTTTGATAGCTTTTAACCTTTGTGAAACGATTTTAATGAGTTACCCTACCGATTATTAATAAATTCATCAAGATGCTGTCGATTATTTGAAATAATTCCTTGTCATAATATACCTAATATATGTTAAATCACCTTGTGAAATAATTAGAGTATGTTCCTTCCTCAAGACACATCTATGTTCAATCTGCTCCTGGTTCGACTTGTTTTTTTTGCATGGATTGCAGAAACTCGATCTCCAGCACAGGCACATTCTTCTACGAAGCCTAGAAAGCTATCGCCCAATTAGTTTCTTCTCAGCCTTAAGTTAATTTATAGAGGAAGTTATGCCATTGACAAGAACATATCTTCAAAAGGCCAATTCAAGCTACAGTACAGTAAATAAAACCACAAGGCAACTACCATTATTCAAGCCTTAGACTAAAAAGGCATACATGAGCCTTGTTTTTCGACATGTCCAAATCATTCAATAGAGTCTGGCGTAAGGGACTGCTGGCAAAGATTACTAAACTAGGCCAGGATACGCACAATTCCAAATCAACTAATAAAATCGTAGAGGAAAGAACATTGAAATTTAGGATAGATGAAAAAATGTCAAGTAACAGGACAATCTAGGCCCTAGGAGTATTATCTAAGCTCTCCTTTCTTCCCTCACCTAACTAGCATATACAAACCAAACAAGAGTTAGCAAAATTATATCAGTCTAGTTGCAGTCTCTAAAAGCCCTATAACTAGCATACTCTCAAGTCCCTTCAAGAACATAAAATGATGAATGAACCGCTAGTGGTTATGAAAGTTAAGACGGCTGTACTGCAGGTTCAACAAGTCATTAACAGAGGAAAAAAATTGAGCGAGTCTGCTAGTACTCGAGACACTGATGTGTAAACATATCCTATATCGACATGACCGACATGAAAATTTAATGCCAGAAGAATGTCTAATATTACATTTCACGCATAGCCCTTCTCCCGCTTCGCACGCTAGAGTAACAAAAACTAGCCAAAACTAACCCAAAATCAAGAAAAAAGTTTTTACAAATATATCCTCAAGAAAATAAAAAACACTATCGGGAATCGAACCCGGGCCGCCGAACCAGAAATCTAGCATCTTAACTACTGAACCACCAGATTACCTGTAAGCATTTCATTGCATCGTATAGACAGGTAAAATAGGAACGCAAAATAACGATAACGCCCGATGCCTTCCGACAAGCATTTTGCAAGATGTCTATCTGCTAGTCGTTTTGCAAGGATGCGCTGAAGTAGACTGCGCATGGTTATGATGTAACATCCGGGTTTCACTCTTCTGTCCATTTTCGCGAGATTTGCCCTCATGCCTCCGCGTAAGATGTTTACACATCAAAAATATGCGACATCTGCATATTTGGCAACTTGACCATTTTAAGCAAATTGGGCTATATAATTTTTACAATATGTCATCTGCCAATTTTTGCCCTAGTGAGCAACATCTCTTGAGTGAGGGTTTTGGTCAATTCGAGTAATTTTATTATTTATATTTTGTCATATTTGAGCTTAAATATAATCGTAAACTAGCAGTAAGATATTAATCAAGTTGTTTTCTATTGGCTGCATTATCTTTGAACTAATGTAATTTAATATTAATTATTTTTAAATTACCAGCTATTAATTTGTAACAGTTCGATTTTGCCAATTTTAAAATTTCATTTATATGCCGCATTTAGGGAAAAAATGATGCTGTATTTTGCACTCATCGGTTTATTAATTCTGAATTTAATAATTCGCTTGAAATTGCCGCTTTTCTTAATGTAAATCGACTCACTATTTTTGTTTATGGTTAATGGGTATGGTTTTCTCTGGGCACTTGTCGCGGGACGCGTTGGAATATCTTCGGGGAGTATTCAACACAAGGCCAGTGAACGAGGTTCGCCACACTGCATTGGGCGTTTGGGTGAGAGGGTAACGATTAATATCTGACCAGGACATATATAATAAATGTGTAAATTTTTAAGATACTCCCACGTAGATTACGTCACAAGGTTATTTTGGGGGGTTATCCCGAAGAAGTCTTTTCGTGTTCCGTAGGAGTATTGTACCCTTTGTTTAGGTTGAAGGAAATCTCAGCTTACTTGGACAACATTTATTAAATATCCAAATCAAAAAGGCAACGTTTCGACACTGATCAGTGTCATCTTCAGGGCTAAAAATCAAAGGACAGTCAATAGAATACATATATAAACGTAATTTTCTATACACCCAGAATTTAAAATAATTATTTGTCTAACAGGATAAAGTTGAAAAATTTACAAACTATACAATTACACTGATAGGAAGTTGAACAATCTGAAGTAATACAAAATTTTAACTAACTGAACGATGTGAATGGGACGTAAAAACACACTAACAGGGAGAACCGGACAAAACGTACCTAGATAATTGTGTAGTTTGTAAATTTTTCAACTTTATCCTGTTAGACAGATAATTATTTTAAATTCTGGGTGTATAGAAAATTACGTTTATATATGTATTCTAATTACCGTCCTCTGATTTTTAGCCCTGAAGATGACACTGATCAGTGTCGGAACGTTGGCGTTTTGATTTGAATATTTAATAAATATTGTCCAAGTAAGCTGAGATTTCCTTCAACCTAAACATATTGTATTGTGGACCAAACTTCTTATCACCATTGTACCCTTTGTTGTGTTCTTTAAGGATCTTACCGCTATTAGCTCAACTTGCTATCCGATTGTTATTCGGAGATAAGAGAGTTAAGGTTTACTTGAATATATTGGGTCACATTCACCTCCCCGTCCGAAACCAATCACCGTAAAAATTTTTGAGTGAAAATCAACTCAAAATTTAATTAATTTGGTGTCAAAACAAGTCCACACCGAATTGTGTAAAAAATTAACCCTTATCTTGAGTATCATTTACTCATATTATTCCTAATCTAATAAATTACACAAAAATGGGTAAATTTCACTCAAATTCTACTCAATTATTAGAATTTAATTAACCAATATTACCAATCTCGGGTAAATCTTCACTCAGAAATGAGTAAAGTTTAACCAAACTTGAGTTAATTTTACTCAATTATTACTATTTAATTCACCAATATTGTTAATTTCGAGTAAAACTTTACTCAGA
Organism: Pissodes strobi; assembly: GCA_016904865.1. Lineage (NCBI taxonomy): Eukaryota > Metazoa > Arthropoda > Insecta > Coleoptera > Curculionidae > Pissodes > Pissodes strobi. The sequence goes on from MU181917.1 coordinate 1,123,975, forward strand.
ATTAAGTTAAAGTTTACTCAATCTGAGTAAATTTGACTCAATTATTAGTATTTAATTAACCATTATTATCAATCTCGGGTAAAACTTTACTCAGAAATTAGTAAAATTTACCCAAACTTGAGTTAATTTTACTCAATTATTAGTGTTTAATTAGCCAATATAATCAATCTCGAGTAATACTTTACTCAGAAATGAGTAAAGTTTACTCCAAATCTGAGTTGATTAATATTAATACATTTTTATGTCGATCAAGAATTCCTTGTTCTTAACAATACTTAGTATTGCTCACAACAATTAAACTTGGCCTAACCCAAAAAAAAGAAAAGAAATGGGATAGGGTGTAAATTGACATAAACGTCTTCTATAAAAATTATACAATTTATTGCACCCCTTTTAAGTAAAAAGCTTACCTATATAGGTACCATTAACATAACGCTTTTACTAAAAAAGGGTGCAAGTTAGCTACGAAAATCATAAGATATTTTTTTTGGAGCATAAAATAGCTGCTTGGTTACATTAAATATTTATACGAAAGTAAAGCCGTACACAAACAACTATGCGAAAAAGAGCGCCAAATACCTTGACTGACATAGTTGGATCAAGAAGACAACATACCGCGTAGGAATGGTAAACATGATTTAGCACTAAGGAAAAAGAATTCTTGCATCCTCGTTCAGATATATAACAATTCTTAGAAACCTACACTTGCAAAGAGACTTTTACGACAGGACAAATAGAACCCCAGGAACCCAGATCACAGCAACAGACGTTCAAGAAGGGGTGAGCCGAAGATCTGAAAGAAGAAATAGTCACCTCAGACAAATTCACGTCTTTGATATAAGAATTCGAGTTAGAGACCATGCTTAGCGAAAAAAACAGACCTACCACGAGAGGTAGAGCACTATAAAAGCCTTTAATTATCAAAGGTTTAGCGATAGATCTGTAAATTTGACAACGAAAAAACGAATTGAGTCATCAAATTAATTAACAATTTAAATAATATTTAGTTACGTCAATAGGCAAAATGCAGCTAAGAATATAATCATTATTATTTATGTTTAATTAAGCAGTAAGTTCTTTTTCTCATCAAATATATTCCTAATATACGGTTGTATTAAAGTTTCATCGGAAGTTAATAAAGTTTAAGTTTTATGACCGGGTTTGAGACGGTTTGATTATAATTATGGAATGGAGCATAGAAAACATGCATTTACCTGGGATTTTGCTTGTTATTTCATGCGATGACATGCTGCGGATTATTGGCCCACTCACTGGTGTAGAACGATGTTGTAATGAAACTTTGATGGGCACACTCGATAGCAGATTGGAGATACTTCACTTTAATTAACTTTGATGTTAATTACTTATTTAGATTAGTCTTTAAAGATTAAAAATCATTAATCCAAGCTAATGATTCGAGTTCAGAAATTTAATTTATTTTCTGGTAGGTAGTGTTTTTCTTTTAACTTGCTATTAATAAAAATCCGAGTAAAAATCTGTTTATGGCATTGGAAAGATAACTTTTCTAGTCCTAATTATAAAATAGGATATTAACCTTTTCTGATCAACATGCAGCGATATGAACATATCTGAATTGAACAACCTCTATTATGGTAATTGGATATAATATGTATATATTTATCGGATAATACAGTCCATAGACTATTAGATTTAAATGCTTTAATATTATTCTTTAAATACACAGTTGGTTAAACCTCCAAACACCCTGGGTTTTGAACTAGAGAACAAAATTAAAATTAAGTCAAAAGGTGAGAAGAATACATAATGTAATAAATAGCTGAGTAATACCAGTATATGAAATACTACCAGTGACTTATCGAATGGAAACAATGGACTTAAAAGTAAAATAAATAGATAAAAAGTAGTCGATAGAATGATACTTGTGAGTATTAACGTAAGAAGGAGAAAAGTATATAAACATCAGAGGAAATAGCGCAAGACATACAAAAACAGAGGAGGGTCCCAAAAAGATGGCCCAAATACAGAGAAATAGAAGAACTAAAGAATAATTTGAGACACTCTAGGAGAATCCAGTAAGGATTATAACGTGGATCCAATACATATATAATTAAAGTCGGACACTTTAAAGAAAAAGTAGGAAAAAAAAAATAAGAAACTTTGGCCACCTACATGTACGGTATTGGTACCCGAAACAATCGTGAAGAACTGCTGGCAAACTTAGTGGAAAGAAAAAGTGAGTTTGATTAGATAAAACGAGAAATGAACATGGACATGAAAAAGGCCTATATGTGTGCGTCTAAAACTTCTTCTCAGCAAATAGTGATTATCGAATGTTGAATGGTATGAAAAAGAGCAAACTAAATTACAAGGAGCAGATATTTAAGGAAATAATAAATATGGAACAAACCCTACTAAGATGAGTCGAATACAATAGGCAACTAACAACACAATTCAAAAAAGAATCAGGGAAAGACAACCAAGACATTAACGTAGCAACTATTACAGTTCCAAAAATCATTAAGAGAGGATCAATAGAAGTTCAAAACGATTAAGGAAGAAAAGAAAAAAAAACGTTCATCGAAAATTAAAGATATGTTGGGGAAACCACGAAACTTAATGAAAAGTAGCAAAAGAATCTTATTGAATAAAACAGCTCGAAAATATACAATACGTTGGGCATTTTATTGAAATCAACTACACACATTTTCAAAAAGAAGAATGCGGAAATCTATAAAGTTAAAGACTACAAAGAAATTATGGAACCGTTTTTGCTAAATTGTACATAACTACTACCTAAAATAGAAAAGGCGGCGACGCCGACGCGACGTCCCGGAAGAGCTGCCAGAAATTGAACTGGAAATAAAAAAGATGAAAAATAGCAGACCTGGTGAAGAAGAAAATATATTTTTTTCAAAATAAAATACAAACAGCTTCAGCAAATAACTACTAAATGGGGGACACCGGAGATCTTGAAAATTATAGAACTGCTCCAGATCTATAATTTGTTTATGAGCATCATAACAAAAAAGCTAGAGGAATAAGGTAAATGGACCTGTACCAGCAAAAGAAAAAAGCTGGATGCAGAACATCTTTACGCTGTAGGACAACTTATAAAGAAACATAGAATATAACATAGAATTGTGGATGGCATATATGGATTTTAAAAAAACATTCGATGCCACATAAAATGAGGCAATTGGTAGTGTAATGAGAAGTGCTCGAGCTGATCAAAGATATATAGATCTATCAGGAAATACATAACAATGGAAACAAACTCACTAACATAAGTTAGACAAGGGGCTATATTTTCGCTTAAATTTATTCATTCTGATGTTGGCTGTTTTTAAAAATTTCCTTTGGAAAGCAATTACTAACCTGAGATTTTCCAACGACATTGTAATTCTCGTAAATGGTGAAACTGAATTAAGAAATATGTTATCAGAAGTAAACACCAAAAAGAAATTCAAATGGCAGTAAGCAAAACACGCTGCTTGGCATAGTTTAAAATGAAGCGGTAAATAGTAAAGTGCAGGCTCAGTGGAAAAAGATACGGCATACGAAGATCCCTAGACAGGTAGAATGATGATTCAAGAGCTATGCAAGACTCAACTGGCATAAGAGAAAGATGATGTCAAATGTTTAAGGAGGAAGAATAAATAGAAAAGGGAGAATGGAGAATAAGATCATTATCGCAGGATAATATAAATATTGAATATTTCGAAGGCATTTGACAGAGTTTGGCATGACGGATTGCTCCACAAACTGCCGTCCTTCGGACTGCCAGCGTCTCTCTGCAGCTAGCTTGTCACTTTCCTTAAGAACCGATCTCTGCACGTTGGAGTTGACGGACACATCTCAGAAATATTCACGATTAATGCGGGAGTGCCTCAGGGCGCTATACTTTCACCAATTCTGTTTCTCATCTATATTGATAAACTGCTGACCGAAACCAATAATCCCGTTGACAGTTTTGCTGATGACAGTACCCTTGTCTCCTGCTTTACCTTTATCAGCGACTGAGACTTATCAACGCAGACAGGAGCAGATTACAGCAATTAATAAAGATCTGGAGAAAGTTTGAACCGGGGCGACAGGAGTTTGGTCCAGTTCAATGCAGCAAAAACCGAAGCAGCCACGTTTACCAAGAAAGCCAATACGGAGGGCCCTGATATTATTATGGAAGAATCCACCATTCCCCATCCTCGTCAGTCTGATTACTGGGTGTTTCGGTCAACAACAATATGCACTGGCATGACCACGTTGCTAACATCGCAGGCCGTGCTTAGAATATTGCTGACACATCTGGGTTCTGGATTCCATTCAAAAGAGACTTGTGCGTCGCGTCGGCGATCCGGAGTAGACCCGGGATCTGGTTAGTCTGGAACACTGCAAACATGTGGGTGAGTTATCCTTGTTTTACAGAGAGGATTGTCAGACAGTCGTGATAGACGGCAAGAGCGCACCCACTGGTTGTACAACTGGAAACACCTAGAACGTCGCTTTGCAGGGACCCCTTTGTCTGGCGCATTGCAATACTGGGGAACTCACTCTCAGGACATCTGTTTCCTCTTAATTACAATCTACAACTGTTCAAGTGCCGTGTCAATTAACTTTTTCGCACACACACCGCTCTTCGAGTGCCATAGGATTTTCCTTTACTGTGTGTGCCACTGCCATACAGCAATACCTTCACATGTCGGAAAAAGCAGGCATATACAGTATATATACAATAGTATATTAACCAAAAGTTCTATGTGGGATTTAGATCGTTTTGTCAGCGAAATTTGAAATCAATAACAGTAGTTAGTAACTCGGTTAGAAAACTGAAGAAAATACTGAATTAATAGATGTCAAATCAGCCAGTGGAGAAAAATTCTTCACAGCGTCCACAGTGGAGAGACACATAAAATAAAATACAGAACGCGAGAGTGAAGATGAAAAAAACGAGCAGGATTATTCAAATTTTTCAGTGAGTAATGACAAGGAGTAGATAACTATTAAGATCAGTTGAAGTTGTGTTTTCGTCATCTAAATCGTCTTAAATGACAATAGATTCTTTCCATAAGAATTTACCTTCAATTGTACTGGAAAAGTGATCTACATAAATATCCCTGAATTGAGAGAACCTAAAACTGGTACTTTTTGTAGATAAGCTGTATGGACACGACACAGAGTTTTTCCAATTCAAACTAAATACCAAGAGGTAGATCAAAATATTTACCGCAGGTGTAACAATAAAATAGATAGGAGAAGACAATAAATGAGAGGATCAGATGACATTAGAAGAACTGAATACAACTGCTTCAATTAGGCAAATAAGAGAGAGCGGAGAGAACGTTTAAATTAAGACCAAAAAAATATATAAAACTTCAACAAAGCGATATTAAACAGTAAATAAAATTGAAATAAAAAATTTTGCAGACGCCGACTGATCCTACTACCTCCTGCATGCTAGGCGAATGCTTTACCTCTGAGCTATAGGGTCCAACTGAAATACTTTATCATAAGTGAATATAAGTATACAGACTGGCATAGTTTTCAATTCAAAAATCACCAATTATACATTTTGAAATAAACCGATGCAATTGAACTCGTAATTGCCCTCTTTCGTGTACGAAAAGTTTGGTTGGTCCAGCTCGTTCGGTTATCACTATTCATCACTGTTCATTCACTATTCAGGAAACTGTCGTCGCTTGTTCAATATATTGTTGTGTCGAGGGAGTATAGCAGCGATGCAATGAATTTTTCGCTCCTCTGCTCTGACTTGACTTGACCGAAATCTATTCGAGCCGACTTTACCCGAATGAGCTTTACATAGCCTCTCGTCTGTCAACTGAAGAAAAAATACGCTGAAGGCGCCAAAACAAATTTTCATTTTAAAAGATACCAATTATTGGAGATATTCCGATCTAGGTTAGACCAACAAGAACAGAATGAATACATTCTTAATGCCCAGACATGCATACTTAAGCAATCTCTACAGGTTGAAAAATGTTCGACATATTATCCTCCTCCTTAAGACGACGCGAAAGAAAAATTACCGTAACACGAGGCTTGCCATATTCTTTTTTCATGTCTCCGTGCTTTCAACTGTTCCCCGACCCTCCGCCATTATATCTGTTTACATTTTCCGACGTTGCGGGAAAATTGACGTAAATATTTAAAATGCAATCAAGTCGGCGAGATGCTTTTTAGTCTATACTGAAAAAGTGTTCTATACATTCTATACGTTCAGGCAGAAATTGCCTACCTACAATAATTATTGTCGTGGTAGAATTAGTATTCTATAGTTGAAAATTATCAACAAATATTTTTAATATTATAAGATCGAAATTAGTCTTTTACTTTCCAGAGCACACCAAACCCATTCAGTAGCGTTTAGAGATAAAACTAAATAAGCGTATCTTTACAACAGGATATCAGTGAACACCAGTATCTATTTTTGCATCTACAATACGTACTTTTGAACTGCTACGATGGTTCTTGCACTGTTTGGTATTCTTAATTAATTGCTTCCTTAACACTTGCATAGACAGTAATAGGAGTTTTTTTATGGCTGTGGCACACACACTGTGTGCGAAGATGTTTATTGACGCGGTTCTTGAATAGTTGTAGGTTGTAATTAGGAAGAAACAAAAAAAAATCCTAGGAGTAAATTCCACAGTGATGTAGTACGCCAGACAAATGAGTCCATATAAAGCGTTGTTCTAGATGTTTCCAGTTGTACGACGAATGGGTGCGCTCTTGCCGTCTGTCGTGAATGTCTGTCAGGCATTGCTGGGGATGAAGCGGGTCAAATCCTGGAAACATCTCCCGTAAAAATGGAATCTAGCAGCTTTAGGGTGTGCTTAGGTTACGGCACCCCAGATGTGTGAGCAACATTCTAAGCACGGCTTTATTTGCGCTTTGTAGAGCAAGAGCAGCTGCTAGGGTGTATACAGTTTTTGTTGCAAAATGGCGCACCAAGCTTCTGTGAGGTCGGTTTTGCGATGTTAGCAACATGGTCATGCCAGGACATATTGCTGTTGACCGAGACACCCAGTAGTCCGATAGACGAGGATGAAGGAATGAATGGTCAATCCTGCCATAATGCTATCAGGGCCCGCCGTATTAGCATTAAGTATTAGCTTTCTTGTTAAACGTGGATGCTTGCGTTTTTATTGAATTGAACTGGACCAAATTTATGAAGCTCCAAGTTAAATCTTTCTCCAGATTTTGATTAATTATTGTAATCTGCTCCAGTCTGCGGTGATCAGTCTCAGTAAAGTGATAATATGTTACACGCACGAACAATACAGCATAAGTATCTGAAATCAAACCGAAAAAAATACATAAAAACGTGGATATACACCTGAAGCAACTATACCAGAGCAATAAATCTGGCGTCTGTAAATCATTCGCCGATATCATATGAATGTAAACATTTCGAACGATTTACAAATTCGAATGCGAAAACTATTTAGGAAATATTTCATTAATGACCAGAAAGCTTACATCTTTAGAATATGTGCAATAGCCACTAAGGTAACGTATGTCATGAAAAAGAAATACATTTCCCATTCTTGGGTATAATGTAGAAATAATTCTAACTATTCTTAGGAAAGTCTCCCTACATCTCTAACTTTTCACACTAAAAAAATAGAACCAAATGCTCTTACAGTTTTTAGATATTTCCTTAAGTAGAAAAATCCTATAGATCAAAATAAGTTGAAATGAATCTACTACATGAACAAATCATCCTAAGGTTTGGTTGATTTATGCATAATATATTTCTTACCTGACTTATTGTTCTTATGAAAAACAACATGCACTGCGCGCATATTGGAAACTGTTGATCAGAAAGTATTTACTTGCCTTATGGCAACGACAGTGATCACAACAGTACTAACTTACAAATTAGATTTTTGTCGACCCAAAGATTCAGAAGAAAAGTACTGGGACATGTTAGTACCGACTTACGGTATGAATATTTGCTGGAAAACATCTCAATGCTCCCTCCCATTCATATAAACTAGACAAATAAAACACACCTAACAAGACCGCTAAGGAGAATAGAAGAAACAGGCACTATATATCCACGATATAAATGACGCACGGCATTTTCTTTAGTTTTTGTATTTAATTAACGAATTGATATTGTTTTAAACTATATCTACAAGAGGATTATTACATAATACAAAATGTATGACTGCTGTTGTAACATCAGTTCATATGTAAAGTGGAAAAGAAATGCCTCATGGTGACCGAATACTTTAAAATGGACCGATATCTATATATTGAGGAGAATCTTACTCAGCTTGCTGAAAATTCCGCCTGAGCAGTTAATACAAAGCACTAAAGCAAGTCAAATATAAATCCACTAAAATTCGTAACGTTCAACAGCTTTACTGCATGATTATTTGGAAAGGATGGAGTTTTGCGAATACTATATAGATGAATTTAACAGAGCCCAACAGATATTTTGGTGCCTGCGATTTTGTATCTGTGTCTAGGTAATTTCTGGCGCAAAATCCAAAACAACCATCAAATTTGGTTTATAAAGTCAAGAGACTTATGCACATTTCACGCATTGCTATGATTAACTGCGCGTTAAAAAAACAAAAATTAAAAGAACGTTATTCAATCCACAAAGTAAATAAATATAGATTCATTACATTTACAAATTTTCTTTTATAAGACTAACATAGCCATGTGGCTATCTTCCTTAATAGTAATCTTCCATAATTTTAATGTTCTCATGAAATCTTTTCCCTTCTTCTTCATTAAAGTGGTTGTGAAAGTAGAGAACTTTTATCTTCATGTTGAAGCCAAGAATGTTAAAGTTGGAAAGAATATTTTCCGCTAGCTCGGTGTAATTTTCTGCTTCATGATTCACAAAAAAAATTCTGTTACTTGAACAAAAGAACACCAAGCGTTATATTCAATTTCGTTTTGAGACGGTAAAGTGTGAATCGTTGATAAGCTACCCTATTTGATTACCATAAAATATTTTGGCATTGAGTTTATCCGTACTGATCTCATAAAATCTGTTTGTAGTAGCCAAAATAAAGTCCATTTCGATTTACGTTTTGTTTTCCTTGATTCACAGGACTAGTGATATGGTTCCATGCTGGTAGAATGATGGATGGGTATTGACCCAGTTTTATTATTGTTATTTAAAAGAACACATATCAAACTACGTTTCGATCTATCATCACCAAGACGCCATCTGTTAGGTGTATATACTGGTAATCCCATTTTTACCATTCTTTTATGTCATTACAGAATATCAGGATAATTTCCTTAGGGAAAATGGCCAGCAGGATCTAGTCTCTTGTACGATAAAATAATATTATTATCTGGATAAAGTAGATTATTTTCATTTAATCTGCAGGTTTTCGGAATACTCCATGAGATAATTCATTCCATGTTGATTAAAATATTGGTGACTTGCTCAATCTACTTCAAAATCACTGTCCTTTTCTGATAGCATTTATTGAACTTCAGCCTTTGATGCTTCTGTATATCATCTTTCAGAAGCCTCGGCAGATTGCTGAATGATGGAATGAGTATTTTTCAGAATCCAGCATAGAGCTCTTTACTGAATACCGATTAGGATAATTCTTCTGATTGATGCCTTTGATATTTACGAGATAAAAACATCAATCATCTGTTTCCTGGTTCTCTCCAAACGTTAAAAACTTCCTCTTTTTAACTGTGTACTGTAGCAAATGGTCAACGCATGGTTTACATACGGAATATGTGGTCCGATATGTATTTTGGCCACTCAAATTTAAGTTAAATATGCCAGATAACTCCTATCGTTGTTTTTTCTTCAATCAACGGTCCTATTTACAAAATTATAAACAGGTTTTCTTTCAAAGTATATTCGCCAATCGCCAAATACATAGCAAAAAAAACCTCTGGATGATTCATACAACTATGTTTGCTTGTGGATGTTATGGCTTTAATTAGAAGTTTTATATTACTAAATAATGTGAAAAATTGGCAGAAAATGTTCGCTTCACCTACGAAAACTAGTAAAAGTAGACACGAAATAATATGGACGGGGTACTAATTAGTTCGTGTTTGGGGTTACGAAGTTATTTGAAGGTCCAGTTTTACGGTCATGGGTGATACCATTGTATTATACAATGATACCATGCATTTGCTTCGTATATTTGTTCCCGTTTCGGTGGTCTTTACTATATATTGAGTAGGGTTGATGGACTATAAATATTATTTATAACAGTTATCATAAAACGCTCAATAAATATAGAAAATAAACAAATACAAATAGCACAGCTTACCAATTTTCAGAAGACTAGTTGAAATATAGTTCAGCCTAGCTAAATTGGAGGTATTGCTTACCTGAAAAGGAAAAAATAATTAGTAATGTTCTGGAAGACTCGGACCACTGCACTGCACCGACTGAGATGGTCTATTGTTATAAGAAAATAATATAAATAGTATAAAAATATATATTATTTTTATATTTAATGATTTAATGATTCATGTATTTTTTTAAACATAAAAAGTCTTTCAGATCAAGATATACCATCACCGTATTCATTTTTACGTTTCCTATACCGTGTGTGCAACCGGTTGCAGACATTAGTCTAGGAAACGTAATAAGCACTCCGATCCCCGTGTGTGCAACGCCAACTGTCATGTCTTTAGGGTCCAGCAAATTCGTTTCAAATGCTCAGTAGTTAAGATGCTAGACCTCTAGTTCGGCGGCCCGGGTTCGATTCGCGTAGGTGTTTTTGTTGTTTTTTAAATATTATGTTTGTAAAAAGTTTTTTTCTTCATTTTGGGTATGCATTGTGTTAGTTTTTGTTGGTTGCGCCCCCGCTATTATCTACTCTCAGGTATTTAGTTTGAGTATCAGTCACCCACTATTGCGCCTACTCTCTAGGGAACTTTTTTTATTAATTTTAGGTTAGTTTGGGTTAGCCTTGGGTTAGTTTTGGTTAGCACTTGGTTAGTTCTTGTTGATTGAGCAACCGTAGCGAGCGAAGCGAGCGGAGGGCCATGCAATGCCATAATAAAGCGCACAAGTTGCACACACGGTATAGGGATCGGAGTGCTTCGGTGCGCATTACGTTTCGTAGACTGTGTCTGCAACCGGTTGCAAACACAGTTTAGGGAACGTAAAAATGTTCACCGTATACAATGCTATAGCTTGCCAAATGGTAGACATTTTGGATTTTTAACTATTTCAAATGATGGATCCTTTAAAAAAACCTCCAGAAATATTCTGAAGGCCAAGTTAAAAAGCAAATCCTGGTTGAAGAAAAGCACAGAATAAATGACTTAATACCTATAAAAATAAAAGTCCTAGTGCGAATTATTTTTAGTATATCGAAACATTTTTTCATGTTTGTGTTAGCAGCAACGAAAACAATATTAGATCAGTAATAGTACAGTTAAAATTGTAATATATCGGACAAAATTCTGAAAGTTTTAAAAATTGGTAGAAATATTAAGGATAGCATAAATATTAGTAAACTAAAAAGTTTCCACCCCTAAAGTATGTGCTTCATCCCTTACAACATTTTTTCCACTCCAATTTTAATTTTTTTCGGGATATCTACGAAATAGTGCATGGTAGGTAAAAGTACTTATATACAAAGTTGTTCCTCATAAAATTCTCTACAAAAAAGGTTCTATAACAATTTCCCCTAAAATGTCTCATTGTTTGGTAAATAAAGCGCAAACGAAATCAGAGCGGGATATATAATTCGTTAAATATATGGCTGATGATCCAAAGCGCCCAAAGTGGTCTTACACAAAAAAAGTTAAAATATAAATCGATAACCACTATTTTACACTCGATAGTGTAATAAGTTTTATTTTCTCCCACCACACCCTCTGTGACGACTCAAGGTCACTACGATGCATTACTTTTGCGGCGGGCGCCAAATGTAAATGACGGCTGTTGCCATGATACCTACAACTTTTTATTCGTATCATGGGCTATTGCCATGATACAACTTTTCATTTGCATCATGGGCTGTTGCCATGATACAACTTTTTATTTGTATCATGTGCTGCTGCCAGACTTTATATTATATTATATATTAGATTGCATTTACTGTGTAACTGGAAGTAACCCTTATGTATACGCCTTATTTCTCACATTATTATTAACTTTAGGAAAAAATGTATAGGAACATTTTTTGTAGAAAATATGAGGAATATTTTTTTATAAAAGTTTTTATCAAAAAGTACACCGTTCTCGAGATAATCTAGAAAACTTGAAAACGAGGATAAAAACGACGTCCTAGGGGATGAAGCACACTATTTAGAAGTGGGAACTTTTCAGTTTAGTATTTCTTATGTCATCCCTAACATTCGTACCAATTTTCAAAATTTTCAGAATTTTGTCCGATATAAATCGTAATATTACTGAATTATATACAAGTCTATGGCCAGCGTCGGCTTGCGCTGCAAACACTGTAATTGCGAACATTTCGTCAACTACATAAACTCCACACTAGCTGAAGTTGTAAAAAGCAATCAATTCGGGAAGCTTCCTTTCCGTGTTATGAAGATTTCTATCATTATGGGGCAGAGATGGAAAAAGTAATGTGGCGTTTCCTTTTTTTTTTTGGAAAAGAAGGAAAGAAATCTTTTTGAAAACCAAACTGGCTCGAATATAGTTCTTTATTAGTGTCCAAAAATTTCTGGGGAAATATCTGGCTTGTTTTTTGAATAGTTTCCACCGCTGTTAGTTTCTGTTTATTTTGTTTTGCTTTTTTCCGCAAAAATGTGTTTTCAATTTCTTCTACAAGAACTCTTTTCAAATCCCCTCCTATTTCTTGATGCAGATCTTCTTGTACCTCTCTCTCTTCTTAAGCCCCTGCTTCTTGCTCCTGATTAGGATAGTCTCTATTGGTGCTAAGGTGATCGACATCCTTCTCTTCTTCTGAGTTTTCCTCATCAACAAAAGATTGGATGGCTTCAAACTCCTCCGAAAGACTCAAGAGGCGATCCTGCTGCAGATTTGCAAAACAAAATGTCTTAACGTATGGTTTTTTTGTTTATTGTGGCCCTAGATACACCAGTAAACCACTCTGTTTTGAAAATGTATTAATGTTTTATAAAATTTATTGCGAATCGCTTCAAAATCTGTCGAGCAATTTTATATATTAATATTCATTAACTATTTCTGCTTATTTTTTATTTTAAATTATATTTAAAGAGAAAAAATGTGCCATTAATAATATAACAAGTAATAGACAAAAAATACTTCATGATTACCCTTTATAATTTGTTCTTACGATGTTCCAGTTGTGCCAAATATTTCTTTATCTATGCTACAACGCAACTTTTTTTTACCCCTTAAACTACCGGTTACTATTCTCGTAACGTGTCTGGAATTATTAAGAGAAAGCCAGATATCTGTTTTGCTAACAACTTCTTAACTGATAGTGTATAGTAAAATTAAAATTGGTTGGTACGTTTGATAACTATCTGAATTTGCTAGGTTTTACGTGGTATAGCTCACTTAATTTGCTAGGTTTTACATTCGGTCCCTTAATTGGCCTGCGTTGTCTTACACGTTATGAAGATAAACTGTCTCTTAAGGAATAAATAATCCAATTTAGTTACTCATTTATTCTCTCGAATAGCATCTCTTTTCGGACTAAATAATTACTTTCGAGGAAATTCCGGAAATTGACTACTTAATATTGATACATTAAAATTATTCACCATTATCAACTATCAAGTGAAAATTATATTCGAGTGTAGTAAGCAATAATTACAGGAATAATAATAATAATTTTATTTAATAGGTATTAAAAGCCGAAAAATAGTCGAGGTAACACATCCCAAACGCGCGGCTCGTGCTAGAATCGGTCTACTCGTTACTTTCGAACTAAATATCAGTTATTATATTTAAATATAACTTTTATATTGCAGGTGTAGTATAACTATAACAAGAATTATCTATGGTTTCAGAGCCAGATGTGCCCTTTGTTCGCCGAATGTCCAAAATTAGATCAATAGCTTTACGGAGATTTCAAGATTTAATTCACTCCAATGGAGTTTAGAAAGTCAGTTTAAATATATGCTGGCTTGCAGAAAGTGCATTTAAATACTATATGACGACCTTTCTGAACCAAAAATTAAGGACGTAAGGTGTGTACAATTTGAAAGAAAATCAAGCTATTCTTGAAGAAATTTTATTTAGGACATAGTTTATTAGTGATTCTCATTAGATCGTTATAATTATATAAAAAAAAATAATTTGTAGTAGATTATATCAATTTATATAATAAGCATATTTAGGGCTACTAGACTTTAAACTTCGATTAGTCACTTAAACCGCTCATTAAATTAATCAGTGTCTTTAATATGTCAATGTCAGTATGACATTAACAGATGTCTGATATTTAAAACACTGATTAATTTAGCAGCGATAAATCCGAATTCAAAGTAGTGACCATTAATGTATCTACTTAAATTGTTGGTGAAGTTTTTTCATTGACTTGCTGCACAGTGATTGAAAACTAATGTTGGTAAATAAATAAAACTAAGCAAGCAAGTAAATATATTTGATATTAAATTATAAGCATAGTTGGCAACAGCGTAAACATGATGGTAGTCGCGATGCAAGAGCAAGTCTGCGAGTGGGTGGTTAAAGGGTCAAAGGGCTTAATAAAAATGGCCAATTTTGCACCTCAGGAACTTTAATATCGCGTAATCCGATGAAAACCACATAGCGAGGGCTGGATCATCGATTCGATAACCAGTGACGGTCTGTCTTTTTTTCATAAACTAGCGAAAAATGGAAAAAATATATCTATGCAAATTACGACTTGTTTGAATACTCAGCCGCTTTAGAAAGAAAATTATTTGTTCAGCCAAGGCAAATACCTTTAAAAACATTAAATAAAAACTTAGATTCCTATTAAGAAAATATGTAATCTAAAATAATAATTTGCCTTTTGACAATGGTGCAGGCGAGGGGTAAACCGCTGCCAAATATTTGTACACCAGATTACACAATATTGAGTGACTACACGGACTTCACCTGATATTACACAGAATTCACCGAAGATTACACGGACTTCACCAGAGACTATACAGACTTCACCTCAGATTACACATGCTTTACAAGATTACACAGATTTCACATATGATTTCACAGAGTTTATCTATGATTACACTGGATTACACAGATTATGTGAATATATGTATTTAGTAAATTATAACAACTTACCTAATAGTTGTTTGGTAAGGTTCTAAATTATTTCAATGTCTTTAATTAAAATAAAAAACAAAAAAATTAAATCATACAACAAATATTATCAAAAGTAACATAAATTCTTTGGTGAGATAAGTAACTAGCTAACTTAAGCAGTTTAAGTCAATTAATAGCTTAAGAAATAATAGCTTCAAATTATTCTAATGTCTAATATAAAACAAAAATTTCCATACGACTAAATTATTGCAATTTAGGCCCGGAAAAATAATATAAAATAAATAATACCTACTCGTAAAAACAATAAACAACCGAGTTGCTAACTTATTAACAAAAAAAAACGTAACTAAACTAAAACTTATGTAGTACAAAGTTGCTGATGATGATATCTATGTCAAAGAACCAAAATACAATTTAAGTCAAACTTACATAAATATTTGCACATAATAATATCAAAGTCTATAGATATTATTAAACTGTGATAATATTATGAATTTTCGCGAAGTAGAAATAATATGCTTTTTGTCCATTTTACACATACGGAAATAAAAAAATATATTCAAAGTCGAAATCTGCCCATTTTTTTGGTAATTTAAAATATAATGAAGTATTTTTCTTAATTTAGATGGAAAAAAGGTAGAAAATAAGGAATCTAGTGAATACTGCAAGTCTAAATCTTAATCTTATCGGAAGATATACATAAATAAAATAATATTTTGGGAGAAAAAAAATTGCCTTGCTTTTTGGGATATAAAAAATCAATCATATTTTTATTGGCATATAAAATTAGTAAAAGAACTGTTAAGTTACGTATTTAATTTTTGTTTATAATGTATTTGAATTTGTAACAGGCCACTTCTGGTAATTTGAAAGGGAGCGTTTCCAACCAAATCTAGATATAGGGCCATAAAATATATAATTAATATGAACAATGTCGACGTCGTCGTCTGATCTGAGCCAAATAAATTATCCTAATTTAGACTTAAAAAAATTTAATTTAAAATATTCGCTAATGACTTCTTCAATTACTCTTCCTAGGCACCACAGTGGAATTCTAACTTCCGTAGGGTCTTCACTTGGGTCTTCACGAGAGATTAGCCGCTGACTAGAATGTTTACACTAAAATACCATATTTGACAAATACATACTACCAAAAATACCAAAACAAAATACCAGAAAATACCAATATTATCACTCTTACCATGGACCCTAATGTGTCGTTTTGGCTTTTTCCAACTATTTTCAAAGTGTGTACAAAGGTTCCCACCAGCCTGCAAATATTGATCCGTTAATGCAGTATTCCGATAGCATCGACATTTCACCAATAACTACTGATGATATAGTTGCAGCAAGCAAAATCTTTAAAAGAAGATCACCTCTGACTCCCACTTCATTGTTAGAGACTGTTCCATCGTTTTATGCAAGCCAGTGTATCATATCTTCAGTCTGATCCTGGAACAGGGCATATTTCCCGAAACCTGGAAGATTGCAAGAGTCTGTCCATTCATAAGAAGGGCGATCGAACAGTTATTGAGAATTATCGTCTTATGTCCATCTTATGTAACTTCTCCAAAATATACGAGATTACCCTGTACAAATTTTACCAACATCTTTGTCATTAAATTGCTTTATTACTCCTTCGTTAGAACAAGGCTGGATTATGGACCACTTGTATGGTGTCCGTGGTATGATTGCCACATTGATTCGTTGGAGGCTGTGCAGAGGCGATTTCTCAAGTATCTTATGTTCAGAGAGGACGGTCGGTATCTACCCAGACAAAGGGTTTGATCATTACCTTTTGTTGTCTAGGTTCAGGGAACTGTCGTTGTCTGCGTGCAGAGACTCACAATCGCTGACATTTCTATATAAGCTTCTCAATGATGTGATCGATTGATTGCCCCTTTCTTTTGGTAAATATACCATTTCATGTACCGCGTTTAGGAGCTAGACAACAACCCGCGTTCGGTCTGAGATTGGAGAGATCTAATATTCTATACCAGAGCCGCATTTATAACATGTGCAAAAATTTCAATCTTGTATCAAACGCCTGTCATTTAGATACCAGAAGCTTGTCTAACGTTCTGAAATATCTGCGTGAGGCGTCTGGTTTCCCACCTTAACTGTATCTCCACATTCTTTATTTTCATTTTTCATCTGTATTTCCCTTGTTTTCATTCCTACTTTGTCACTTCTTATTTTGGCTTCATTTGTTTTTTAGTTTCCTATCTTACTTTGCGTTTTTCGTAAAGTTCTTGATCGGTTTTGTTCCTCTGCATTCCTTATTTTTAGTCTTAATTTAATTTTCTAAGTAGTTTATTTTAATTATTACTATTATTTATATTAAATTTTATTATTCTTCTATGTGTAACAAAATTTTTGTGAATTACTTGCTCTTAATTTGCATGGGTATTTCCTGTAATTGGGCGTTTGCCTATTGGAAATAAAGAGCTTATTATTATTATTATTATTATTATTATTATTATTATTATTACCATTGAAATTTCTCTCCAAATATGGCTTCTTTTATATATTACTTCTTAAAAATTATAGTAAATTAAGCATTGGATAGTGGGCAATTATCGATTATCGGGATCAAGCGAATATTATGGTAGATTCCGATAATTATCTAGCATTTGGCAACACTGTTTAGGACATCGAACATGTAGTTGCGACGTTGTGACATGTACCTTGTAAATTATGCATAGTTATTGCGCATGCGCATGTTAGATAATTATACACAAATACCATAAGGATTACACGGACTTCACTACTATTTCATGGATTACACAGGATTACACTCCAAGATTTCACGGATTACACTAGATTACTCGTTGATTACACACGGATTACACGTAAGTACATGCAGATTTCACATGACTACACATAGATTTCAAGATTTCACATGATTACACGTAGATTACACGTGATTACACAAGATATGTACACCAGATTACACCAGCGGTTTACCCCTCGGGTGCAGGTCCTTTTAAGGGAAATGCGTATAATTAGGTGTTTAGCATGTTCCGCCAAATCTGTGAATAAAATGTTTCATGTATTTTATTTTAATAAGTACCAATTTATGGTACCCATTAAAATTTTTTATAACGGTGATGTAGGCGCAAAATGCCATTCGAATTGGAGATAAGTGTAAGTAACTAATTCTGAATGTTGTAAAATAATTCTTCAACAGCGATATAATCAAAAATATGTTATAAATCATCAGACTACAAAGTAGATATAGTCCCTGTAAAATATTTTAAAGCTTAATATGATTAGTTCTATTAGGAAATAGTTTCCTCTTTATTCCTACAGCATCGCATATACATGCCGCTCCCTATGTAGTCTCTGGATTTAACAGACTTAATTCAAAGATTTTTCCATGTCTCTGCGACGAAGCCAAGAGCTAGTTTTATTAAATAAAGCGCCGCACTAACAAAATACTCATACAAATCCAATTTTAATTATTCCACTTCAATAAAATTGCCTCTAATCTGTGGTCTAAATGTTTTTAATCCTGCCGGAGGATTGCCGCATACTTTCAGCGCGACGCGACGCGACGGGTATAATTAAAGTCATAAGTACTCATAATTACATTTCCAGCTCAAAACTAAACTGAATGCTGCCACGATGTCATGTCTTCCGATTATTCTGAAAAACTGTTTACTTCCATGCTGAAGAATTAGCTTGGGTTAGCAGAATGCATTTACATTTTCGTCTTTGTAACGCGCAGAAAGTGACATCATACTATTAAAAATTTTATTCGCCATTTTTTCAATTTTCATTCACCATTCTATTAAATTCCTGTCATGAGATTTGTTTAGATATTTTAAAATAAAGGCACATATGGCTATGATTTGTTACTACTTCTCCAACTAATTCCGGTTAAAAATCTGCAATTTAGATCAGCGTCTGGTGGCAATAATTTGACGGTGTATTTTGGCAATATCCTTTTATTCCATTGTTTTCCGAAAAGGGAAAAAGGGATCACACATGTGCTAATATTTAGTATTAAGTGATTTTCAAGTGCTTGCATTCCAATTTTGATTCGAGAACATGTTTGTCAATAAGATCAAACTAGCCTAGGATTTTTGCTTGTATAGTGTCATCATTGCTTAATTTTATATAGGGCATAATTTGTGTGCGTGTAATGGATTCTAATTCCAAGGCATCTTAAATCAATTTGTTGACCAGATTCCTAAACGATCTGCTGATCTCATTTTCCTTGTTTGTATTAGTATAGGAACGTTCTTTTATTGATAAATACAAATTCCTCTTCATTTATATCCTGTATTTTTAACGTTCCTAGAAGAAACGGGGTTGATTAAAGCGCTTAAAGTGTATAATGGGATTAAAACCACCATGAGAACAAACCTACAGGACGTGATTTTGGGACAACTGACCGTACCATATTTTGTAATTATTGCTACTTCAAGGTGGAAGTTATTTGTGGCCATATATCATTATTAAATGCCGTATTATTATGGTTTTGGCATCTCGTTTTTGGCTTATTTTTTTTATAACCTAACATTCCTTTTTAAGAATTTTCTTTCTGTGGCTGACATTTCAGGGATCGTGTCAAACACTTTGATTTAACGTTTTGGTTTGCGCCCGTGGTAGAAAGCGCACTTTGGCGACACCATCGATCGACCAGCTAGTGATGTGTGTTCGGAACCACGATGTTATTGACCGTTGACTTAGAAATATCTGTTTTTGGAACCGTTTATTGTGGGTTAATATTACAGATTGCAGGTACAGAGTATGCCTACTGGTGTCACAGTGTAACGTAGTGGAATAGGGAAATGATCACAAAACATGTTTCGTTTGGTTTTCGAATGTCATCATAGCCCTCAAGAACAGGTGGAAAATTTATTAAGTACCTATTTTTTTTTGTTCCAGAATATAGGATTTGTCAGGGCAAGATTTTAGAAGGTTCTTTCAAATATGGACGAGAACTTGTTATTAATGTTTGAAATTGGCATGTATCTCGTAGGGGACTGGCTAGTTTAAATTTTGGAAAAGAATATTCGGTGGCGTACACACGTAGCCTTCTTTCTATCCTCCCAATGGATAAAAACCGAACGACATTCTTCAAACGTCGGCCATTCTGACTAGCAATGCGATGTCATGGTAGAGAAGCTTTTTTTGAAATAACCTTGCAGGGATCTTCTATTGGACCCATTTTTGAGTCGCAGACGTTATCTTGCGTTTTAATTTTTGGTGCTTTATTGGTTTGGTGCCTGAACTCGATTCCACTGAGGTGACTTGTCTTTTGGGTATAGCTTATTTTTTCATTTGCAAAGATATTTTCCACCAGTTAAACCGCACTCTCGGAACAGGCCAGAGTTTTAATTTTGTTTTTTCCTGCCTTTATTTTTTTAAAAACCTTTCACTTTAACTTAAAAGATTTTTTAAATCAGGACTGACTATTTGAATAGCGAGCTTATAGTTTTACGGGTGTTTGAATGTATTATAAGTAAATATTGCTAGTTGGTAGTGCGTTCTAGTGGAGTCAAAGAGTGTGAAAGGAACATGATCATGTTTTGTGTAGTTTGGAATCTAATTATTTGTCATTTATTTTTGTTTACTTTACTCAATTTCCTCTTTAATTGATATATTTATTTACGATTTATCTTCATTTACTTTACTTGTACTACTACGGGTAATTGTTAATAATCAGACGTGATGCACAACAGTTAATTTGCTTACTACAATTGATTAACGTTAGTTTTGATTTATTTAATTAGTGAACAACTCACTCGTTAATCAACTTATTTTTTGTACGGTTTATTTAATTAGTCAGTATCTCTGTTAATTGATCTACCGTTCGTTTTATTTGACTTGTTTTGTAGCAAGTAGTTATTGATAATCATATATTGCCTATATGACATGTTGCCTAACCGGCAAATTATTTTGCATACTGCTTGTGGTTTGGGTTTAGTTTTAGTTAGGTAGCTGCTTCTCTGTTAACTGATGTAACATGTACCGTTGTTTCCCATAGCAATTAACTCAAATTTTCTTTTAACATTAATTGAGTAAATACATAAACCTATTATTTTTGTATCTTTACCTTTTAATAGTAAGTTTTTTGTTTGTTATATGTTAGTGGTATGACTTATTTATCTACATTTATAGTTTTCAATAATTATTATTACTTATTTACCTGTTTTATTTATAACCTTCTAATATTAGTGCTCCAAAAGAGAGACAATTAATTAGTATAATTAATTTGAATTAACTAAGCTTGATAATTGAATAATTTTCACTTTTATAATTGATTTAACTTCCGGTTTTATTATTTGTATTTCTTCTGTTTTGAAGGCTAAGCCAAAACGAATTTCAAATTACAAAATTGGGATTTTTTTACTTGTGCCGTCTACAAGTTGGTGGCGCCTTTAAAAAAAAATTTAACTCCTTCTACTCTCCCGCCTCTAAGTTAGGGCGTAATTTACACGCTTTAAAAATAGCTCGTTCTAGTTAACGCATCTTGAACTTTAAGCTTTCTTAACTCAACTTTATTCAGTCTCAGTTTCTTTTAATCCGTGGTTAAAATAAATAAATAAATAAATGACGCTAATAATAATGGGCGTGGCATCTCTTAACACTTGTTGTATGCACAATAAAATTAGATAAAATATTTCTATGAAACATTTTTCTAAGAGCCACCACTGCAAAAAGACTCCTACTAAACAACCCATTATTTTTATGCACCCTTTTGCTGAGCTATCACTTGGGAAAATTGATTTTCCATAGTTTTCTCATTAGTGGTATTAAGACACAATGGCTTTGGTTGAATACAAAATTGAACGAAACATGAATAAACCATTATTAATGATATAAGAAAATGTATTTTTGTTTAATTATCCGTAATGAAACGTTACCGAGCTAAATCTTAGCAAAAACAAAAGCAAATGTTTGATTTTCTTATCTAATTGAATTTCATTATGGCTTTTCTTATCCAATTTATTTTCGCGTATTTCTTGACATTCCAAACAAACAAGTGCACAACTTAAGGAATATTGTTACATGATTGGAAAATAAACAAATATCAAATAATAAATATAAAAAACCAATGCTGTGGCATCCTTAATGCAAAACAGAATGCTGATCTAAATTAAACTTCTTATATTGGGTGTTTACTGTAACTAAATATGACCAAAATTGAGCTTGGACCTAACGCTTATCTTTTTAAAAAAGGAAAATTTCTCTAGTTAATTGGCTTTTAGGAAAGCATCGAAAAGGCTTTCCTAGACGAAACAGAAACGAACAACTGGCAGTTCCTAGATGCCGCCAGACAGAAAAATCCATTTAAGGATAATATGCTTGGAGATCTTTGTTACCGGTTGTCTATTCAACGCCATTCCAACTTAGCCGAGAATATATGAAACATTGGTTTCATGGAACCCAAAGTTATCTAGTGGAACCTTTCGAGAGTTTACATAAAACGTGTTGGCAGTTTTGTTCGCAACTGGGAAAAGTTATTAAACATATAAGGATCAAGAACGACTACGAAGTGAAGAAGGGAGATGCTAAGAAAAATTTGACAATGATGCTTAGATTTTCGGCCGCTGGAGATATTATTCCTTCAGTAATAATATGTCCAAATAAGCAGTCTTATAAGTACAGATGAGTAGTATCTAGGGACCATAGCCAGTGCTCATAGTTGGAATTTTCCACTGCAAATCATTAGTGCTGTAAGTGCCAATGAATGGAAATATCGACATTTTTAAATATGATATTTCCTCTTTGGCTCAACATAAATGAACTCTGACACACTTTTTTGAAGTACGTATTGTATTTTGACCACCAACATCTGAACTAAAGTATTTTCACGATAGGTATAATTTATAACTTTGTTAAAGCATCTGATAATATCAATACAGATGTTCTAAAAGCAAAGACCCAAATATATATGGCATTCTACATTATACTCGATTATTTCTTATATGCATCGAAACCTAGCACTATATTGAGTTAAGTTATGGCCAAATCTAAAATTATAAGTCCAA
>MU181917.1:1147555-1192482 GCA_016904865.1 Pissodes strobi
ATATATAGATATAGATATAGAATCTGCTAGTACACTCTCTACTTATGTCCAGTTCAATTAAATAAACCTACTCACAGTACACTTTACTGTGTTTAACTCGATTAAGATACTAATCTACTCGAAGGAGATATAATTAAACAATACTTCTGAAATTAAAATGAAGTATAAATGTAAATATTAACTTTAACAGGCTTTTTAGCATAATCGCGTGACTGGCACAGAAGAATATTCCAACGATTTCTTGAACTTCCAAGAAAATTAAAACTTTATTCACTTAAGGAATTTTGCATTTGAAAAACGCGATTTTAATAACTCTGCACAATTGTATTTCGCACGCTAGAGTAAAATTTGGGAAAGTTTCGTAAGAAGGTTACAAGTTTGGTCTACTACTATGGAATGTGAGTTCTTAGCGTGCCTTTTTTGTATCAGAAAAACTTCAAAATTACTTTAAAAAAAATTAAATAGATATAACTACGTATAAAGAACTCTAATTTCACCTACAAACACAGACCTTCAATTCGGTGAACACTGTAGCCCTTATGCAATTATTGCCTCGCAGTACGAGCACTGTAGAAGGGGGCTACCTTGGAAACCCCGGGTACATTCGGACATCGCAACATCAAAGGTTAAGAAAAAATGTGTAAAGAGATCATGCAATTTCTATCAAGAAACGTGCCTTAAACAACTGCTTTTTACTAGTAAGCATCGTTTCGCTAAGTGTATCATCGCGACGAGTAATTTTGTTATGAAGCCATTCTTCCAGATTTTGTAAAGTGAAAAAGTAACTGGTGCATAGCTAAAATGAGTAATGATGAGGAAAGAAGTGTTTTCACTTCTATATTTTGCTGGTAGTTTGTGTTAGTTTGGGTTAGCATAAATTTTGGATTTTAAAAATGATAGACTTTTTTTAAAGGGGGTAACTTAAAAAAGTCTCATTTGAGGGGATAACTTCGAACATGAACAGACGAGTTGGGGAGAAGCTTCTAGAGAAATTATTTAAGGGCTGTACAAGATGTTAGACTACGTAAAATCTCTCTTAGATATATATCGGAATTTTATGCGATTTCCATAATATCTACTATTATTGGCGATAATGGAACCCATGACAAAAAAATAACGACGTCAACCAGTCCTAAGCGCCGATGGAAAAAAAGAAAGCTTGATCATTAAAGTTGCAACTAGTGAGTTGTAGTATCATGGAGATTTCCCCTAATAAAATTTGATTTGCGGAAAATTATACAGAACTATCTTAATCGAAAAGGAGTCCAGATTTAATGTTTTCAAAAGGATACCAATTTGCCAAGACCCGATCGGGTAAAAAAGTTTTTAAATAGAAATTAGAAACTGTTCGTACAGCTCACACAAAATATTAAGAGGAGCAGCGCTCAGAGCACACATGCAACTATGCAATTTCGTTAAAGGGTGTCCAGTCCATATTTTCTGTGATGATAGCAGCTTCCAGTTCGGGAAATGTATTGCCACCATTTGTCATTTATAACGCGAAACATCGCTAATGAATGGAAGGAAAATGTACCATAAGAATGTCAATATTCTTATATTCAATATGGTTGGTCTGAAGTCTCAGATTTTCTAGAATAGTTCCTACAAATAGTTTTACCTTACTTCCGAAATGAACAAGGAAAGAAAATTATGATTTGCGAAAACTTGTCGTTGCACCTCACGATACAAATTATCCAGAAGTGCGAAGAAAATAACAACAAATTTGTTTTATTCCCTGCAAACTCTCCTCATATTTGCCAGCCCCTTCAGCGTTGCGACCTAGAAACTCAAAAAAGAGGATCTTTCTTGAATGGAATCAAAGCAACTTCTGAAAAACTATCTTCTCAGATTTTAGAGCATGCAGAATAAGCACTTTTGATTCAAATCAAGTTCTCAAGGCAATTCCAAAGCAGTACGAAAATTATCAAGAAGTAATGCTCAGAATAATAGAGTGCTCATTTAGATTTTTGTTCAAACATCAGCAATGCCCCAATCATAAACTACTAGAAGAAAGCTCGTCAATGTTAAACCTGGAGGGCCTGTAGAA
This sequence comes from Pissodes strobi, assembly GCA_016904865.1. Lineage (NCBI taxonomy): Eukaryota > Metazoa > Arthropoda > Insecta > Coleoptera > Curculionidae > Pissodes > Pissodes strobi. The sequence continues at coordinate 1,149,603 of MU181917.1, forward strand.
ATACTAGATTACAATCATTAAGAGTTCTTAAAGAAAAAAAAAACTAATTTTAATACTGGTAAGTTGTACTACTTCCAATATCAGCAAAGATTTTCCTACAGAGAACTTTGATGAACCAAAATGCAATAGTAATGGTACAAATCTGGAAATCCTGAGCATTGATGTCTATATTATTTCCGAAGGAGTCCTTTAATTAGTGAGACTTTTTAGAATGACATATATTTTTATTTCCCTGATGTTCATAACTGAAATATCGTTAAAGATGGCGATATTTTAGAGATCTCAATCCACATCTCAATCAACATGCACAGAATCACAAAATACAATGGAACGCTTCAGATATTTACGAAAGGAACAGTTATTAAAATAAAATTAAAGAAACTGCTTAAATATTATAAAATAATGATGGTTGCTTTTGTTAAAAGCTGAAGCTAACAAGGGGCGTTTAAAAATTAACTAATCTATAAACGAAAATCATTTGATTTTTCCAAAAAATACAATGCTTACGCCACGTGATACCAATAATTATTGGCCTAATGATATCTCAATATGGCCGAAACCGAACAATACATTATTCTTGTAATCTTCTCAAAGTCAAATGCAAAACTAGCATTTCAAAACATTCTAAATGAATATTGTACTGCATATATAAAGAAATATGTGACAATGTTCCTTTCGCAACAAATGGCTAATCTTAATAGAATTACCATTCACAGACTGAGTGCCATTTTCAAGGCATCCCTGAGTAATTGCCTAGTATATTACCGACCACGTAGCGTCCTATAATGACTAAAAAGCTTGATTGTACACGAATAATGAAACATCCGCTAGAGATATAGCACTTAACTTGCAAGCGAAGACATCAAGTTTTCATTTCGCAATACGGGGATAAATAATACTATAATCTTCTTATGCTAAAAGGGAAGTACAGTCGTATTTTCTTTAAGCGCGACTCAAGCGGACTAAATGCAATTGTACGAAACTCATTAAACTAATGTGTTTCAAATAGAAACTTTTACGAGATAAAATGCACTAGTCAAACTTTTGATTTCATAAAAGTTTGTGAAAATGTTGGGACATTCCTGGCAGAAGTCGGAGGGGTTCACTCTAATCAACTTAAAGTTTTGAAAATTATTAGGTATCTTTTTCTATAAGATCTCAATATACATATAAAAAAAACGTTTGGCGAACGATGTGGGATTCAAGATATTGCTAATAAAAATGACTAGGTTAGTTTACAACCAACATATCATATTGCCTCTTCACAGATAGGGTCGATTTTAGACAAATATCTTTCGTTGATCGTCCGCCTACCAATTAAAAATATACGTTTGTAACGGGCCAAATTTTCATTTTGTATTCAGTCAAGATTAAATATTTAATTTAAAATTTTCTTATTGACAAAATGGTAGTAATTATCGATCCGAGCGAAATTATATAAAATATATTAAGGTGACGACCTCTGCCGTATGGGAAGTGAATGAAATGGCAATCGAGAGTGAATTGCACGTAGATTTCGTTTTTCGATCAAATTTCTAGTTAGCGATATTGATGCGTACCGATTTTTTGAACCGAGTCGTCGCCATTCGATGACATGGGGGCAAATGATATTTTTTATTCTAGCACGTTTCTCTTAATAAATGTCGGGTCGATTAAGTATTTTCTTTCAGATAACTCGTGTAATTAAGTGGATGGTCCCTAATTCCGTTTTAATTTTCCTTACATAGGCTTTTCTCGTCCACCTTTTGAAGCAGCCTAGCGATTTCGACGTTGAGCAGATAACATGTCCTTCACACGTAAAAGATTGATTTTTTTTCTTCCCTGATTTTTCCTTGGTATATTATTTGAATGGCTCTGATTGTAAATGTTCTTTGTTTATGAGTTATATGGGGAACCCTGAATATATGGATGTTTCACAGGGTCCTACCGACGGGTCCTGCCCACGGGTTCTCCCTTTTCGGCTACGCCTAACCAGGAGTCAAGCTTTTCTGCTGATTTTTGGCAGGGCTATATCCGACAGCAAAGACAAGAACAAGGTCTGGGAAAGGTATATTGAAGAACTCTTTGACGATATAAGACCCCCAGCTGGCATAAATAACTCTCTAACCGGCCCATCAATCACTAAGGCCGAGATTGAAAACGCCATAAGTAATTCAAAAAATAACAAAGCGGCTGGCCCAGATGAAATTCCTTCAGAAATACTGAAACTCATAGATGAAAGAGATATCACAGCACTACATAACGTATTTAACACTATATATGAAACAGGTCACTACCTCAAACAGAGGTTGTGCTCTGCTTTCATCCCTCTGCCTAAGAAGACCAATGCAAGAAGATGTGAAGACTTATTAGCCTGATGAGCCACACTTTAAAAATATTCCTTAAAATCGTACACCAGAGAATTTACACGAAATGTGAAAGATACATAGGCGACTCGCAGTTTGGATTAGGGGTTAGGTACACGAGAAACGATAGTTGCAACTCAAGTGCTTGTCCAAAACTGCTATGAACAGAGAAATGATGTGTGTCTATGTTTATAGACTATGAAAAGGCACTTGGTCGCGTACAACACCACAAATTAATGCAGCTCCTAAATAAGCTTGATATAGACCAAAAGGACATTAGATGCATTGAAAATCTATATTGGAACCAAACAGCGCAAATCAAATTAGGCAATAATATGTCCAACGCCATACAGATTAGAAGAGGGGTACGACTGGGATGTGTGCTGTCTCCACTCCTATTCAACTTATATTCGGAAGCAATATTCCAAGAGGCTTTGGAAGACGTGGAAATGGGAGTCAAAGTTAATGGAGTGTGGATTATCAATATCCACTATGCTGACGATACGGTCTTAATCGCTGATAACATACACGACCTACAACAACTGGTCAACAAGGTAGGAGAACGGAGCAAATCAATGGGCTTAAATATCAACATCAAAAAAACAAAGTTTATGATTATATCTAGAAACCTAAATACGTTTGAAAACTCCACCATAACATTTAACGAAGGGTCCATAGAAAGAGTAGACAAATTTAAATACTTGGGAATCTGGCTTTTCGAAGACCGGACATCAGACAGGGAAATAAAATATGGCATTGAACAAGCTCGACATGCATTCCTGAGGTTTCGAAGAGTGCTTACCTGTTCCGATTTTGACATTAACCTGAAACTCAGATTCAATAAATGCTACGTTTGGTCGGTGCTTCTCTACGGAATGAAGGATATTGAAGGCGACTGCAATTAACAAATAAGAGGCTTTCTAATTATGGCTGCATCGCAGAATCCTGAAGATACCTTGGACGGCTAGATTAACAAACGAAAAAGTCTTAGACGTGTCAACAGACAACGTGAACTGTTTGAATTCATTTAAAAAAGAAAAACGCATATCTGGGGCATATAATGCGAAACACGAAATATCAATTCTTGCATCTATTCATCAAAGGCAAGATCGAAGGCCGGAGAGGGATCGGAATATTTCGCAGTGGTTGCGAAATATCAGACAGTGGACAGGGCTACGCGATATACAATCGTTGATACAAACCGCAAGGAATAAAGGAGCAATGGAAAATGTTATCGCAAACATCGATTAGCGGATACGCATTGGAAGATCTCCGGCTACACGTAGAGTCATTCTTCTATCGACGAAGTCCCTTGTTCCGGCGTGAATTTCCTCGCGTTCAATGATTGTGACTGATTTCTCTGGAAGCTGCCTGAGGAGCTGTTGTCAAACTGTGAGATTTTGTTTTATATTTTTTTTTGGAATAATTATTCTTAATTGTTGATTAGTGAATATCAGGTTAGTTTGCCTGCGAACTCTTAATTTTTTTTCCCTCTTTCGCCTTAACAAACATAATTTTAACTTTTTTTAATTACGTAAGATATATCAATCTGAGGAGGCCAACCCCTTAGTTTGCCTTGTTTTTTTTTTAACCTTAATATCTGGTTAGTTGTATTTAACCTGAAACAAGTCCGATCTGGACTGATCTTTAATATCTGGTCAATTTTGTTTAACCTAAGACAAGTCTGCTTTTCTTTTATTCGATCAATTGACTATTTCGATAACGTTACAAGTCGTACTATATTTCATGGCTGTTTATTTTAGATAACTGTAACTAGAGTAGTACTACTGATATTATTAAATGACCTCTATGATGGGAAATCATAACATGATCATGTCTAGGGGTTAATTTATCAACTGATTATCTATCATTTATCGTTACTTTTACTTGTTTTATGTAAGATATAAACAAGTAAAATACAATTTTACTTAAAATTCCAAAATTGCGTTTTACTTGTTTATATCTTATATATATGGAGTTCCACCAAGTATCGGCAAATTCAATTAAATTGTTTTTTATTACGCATGCATCATAATCAATGATTATCGCACGCTGCAGCGTGCTTAAAATGATGTTTATGGTGCGCCTACTTTTTCAAAGGTTGCTATAGAAACATTTGATCATGTCAAATGTGACAGATTAATATATTCGTGATTATATCCCTTAAATTTAATATATGCATTCGTAATAAAAAGGAGCGTTTGACATACGTGTATAAGAAGCCTTTAAAGCCCTTGCGACTTACAAAACACTCCGCTGCGCGTCGTGTTTTGAAATATGTCGCGCGTGCTTTAAAGGCCCTCTTATACACTTATATCATAATATACTATTATGTGTTTACTTACTTTCTTAACGAGTGTTTATTGGCAATTAAATATCCCATTGTTTTAAATTAGTGGTTGTCATGCTCAGGTATTGTTTCGAATAGCAATTGCTACAAGTGAAGTAGATTATTCAGATATCATTTACGTCAAGTAAAGTATTCATTAACTTTCCTTTGGACTGAAATGCTACCGTCGCGTCGGCGCGCGTCGGGTATAACTTTAGGTCACATTGAGTACCGTAGGTAGCATAATAAAATAAATTTTACTTTGATTTTGATTGACTCGAAGTGAAGTTCTTTCGGCTTTTCAACCAATCATTTGTTTTTACTTTCGCCTGGTAATCATCAACAAATATTTTTTGCAATAAACCAATTTTCTATTTACCTATCTACCTGTTTCATTTAATTACCCTTTAGTATCAGTGTTTCAAATAGGAAGTAAGTAGTAAGTATTTGAATTTAATGATTTGAGCTCAATAACTAAATCGTTTTGAATTATTGATTTATCTTTATTATTGCCTTAACTTCCGGTTTCATTATTGTTTATATTATTATTGGTAAATTTCTGGCGTTCATTACTGATTTGTAATTCATAATTCATTTTGTTGCAAAGTATAAGCCAAGGTTAGTTCCATATGTCAACTTGGAGATTTTTCGGCTTGTGCCGTCTAACAAGTCGGTGGCACCTTAATAGATCAGTTCACGCTCAAAATTATGGCAATGTTTTTCTTATGGGGAATAACTGTGCATTGTTGCCAACTCGGGCGCCTTTTGCTAACGTATGGAACGTTGATAATTATTTGTAAATGTATTTTTATCGTTAAGCATTGTTAATTTTATTATACATATAAAAAATACCTCCCTCCAAAGAAATTATGCATTTATTTAACTGCCTGCAGAAAAGAGGCTAACTAAAATCAAGTAATAAAACTGGCCAACGCCGTTCTCCATAAGCGTCACGCTAACTTTTGAGCGTGAACTGATCTATAGGGCCTTTTTTTATGGCAGTTGCACACACACTAAAGGGAGATCCTATGGCGCTCGACGAGCGGTGTGTGTGCGAAGATGTTGATTGACTCGGTTCTTGAATAGTTGTAGGTTGTAATTAGTGGGAAACAGATGTACTGGGAGTCAGTTCCACTGTAATGCAGTGCGCCAGACAAAGGAGTTCTTGGAAAGCGATGTTCTAGGTATTTCCAGTTGTACGACGAACCGGTGCGCTCTTGCCGTCTGTCGTGACCGTCTGACAGGAGTTGCCAGGGGCGGGATGAGGCGGGCCAAATCCTGGGAACATCTGCCGTGAAAGTATCTGTAAAACAGAGACATCTCGGCCACATGTCTGCGGTGTTCCAGACTATCCAGATTCCGGGTCAACTCCGGGTCGCCGACGAGACGCACAGCTCTCTTCTGAATGGAATCCAGCAGCTTTAGGGTGTGCTTTGTATGCTTCAACGACAATTTGCTCTAGCCTACGCATCGCTAATTGTAAATTTCCTTAATTTCAATTAATTTAACTTTATTCACTCTCAGTTCCTTCTATTCTGAAGTGAAGGTAGCCAATAAAATTTAGAAGATAAGCAAAAGCGTATTACGCTCTTTTTATATTATTCTTTAATAAAAGTAATGTGATCGTTATTAATATTATTATTAATAAGATAATATAATGTTAGCAAATTACAAATATGTATCCCTTTTCTAGGCTACCTCATATAAACCATACAGCAAATCAGGTACGTAACAAAATAGTAAATATTATTCACCTTAAAAATGTCTACTATATGTAAATCTATATCCGAAATGAATCTGCCGTGCTTTTCTGAACTCAAATTAATCTAATATTATAAAAAAATCAAAATTTTCACAAATTTTATTCTTACTTAAAGCTAATAGCCAGATTTGCACATCGTTCTTATGACGGTGACCTTCAATCATTTTGAATTAAATATTTTGTAAGGAAGTTACTATATTTTTAGGGCATGGTATGCACTCTACGTTTTAACTTTCTTATTGTACGGGCTATTGACGTCATTCTTTCTCGTAAAATCTAATTTTGGGATTAATTCAGTTTTCTAAAGTAATCCGTAGGGAAAAGCCGGGAAAACAGTTTTTGTAGATTCTGCAATTCTCGCGCAGTACCGGTAGAACGCCCCATCACACTATCTAATGGCCGGCCGTGACACGATCCTCACCACGCGCCACGGTAACAAAAACCGGGCCACATTGCGCTGAACCGTAGAATTCACCCGGGTTCTCCAAGCAGAAGACGTAAGCCGGCTAAGCCGACCAGCCCACTTCATTGAGGACCGCCGCTAATACCGCCAACGCAAGCCACTCAGCTGAAACCATAACCACGCCGCTTCCTGCAGACCGCCGCAGTGAAGACGCCACTAACCCTCATCGCCGTCGCTTATCTTGTCCACCTTCGCTGCTACTGCATAGGTTATAGTAGTAGTAGTAGTAGTAAACTCTCTGTTGGCCTTTTTCTTTCGAAAATTCAGCCAGAAACGACCCCTATCCAAGCTTAGCAAGAGGTAGACCGACCCTTCTACATTGGTTACACCTTGGTGGATAGAGATACTATTTTTAGGGCACCCAGTATGTCGAGTATGCACCCCTGGGGCCCCGACTTGTACATGCACGGCTTGTTTTAAGGTTCGGACACCACCGGCTGGACATTCACACACATTTAAATCTTGTACATGCACGGGGCTCTAACCCCCGGCTGGACGTCCGAATCTTATTCGGGGAATCTACACAGCCCCTGAAAGCCCCATGTGCCCTCAAACTAACATATATGTATATGAAGCTGGAACAAAATGGCCGATACCCGACACGTGCACACTCGACCGAAGACGAATCGGAAGTCCTACTGCATAGGTTATGTGGGTAACACTCTCTCTCCCACTCACACTACACTCCCTTTCGGGACTGGTGCTAGGTCAGTTCCGACCAGCCTCGTCTGTACTCTATCTCTCTTTCTGTATTACTTCTCGGATTGGCGCTATGTCCGTTCAGATCAACCCTACTTTCTTTCTTTCTGAAACTGGAGCTAGGTCCGTTCCAACCAGTCTCATCACTCCTTCTTTCTTACTTCAAGGATTAGCGCTAGGTCCGTTCCGGTCAATCCTACTTTCTCGCCCTCTATACTTCCAGGGCTGGTGCTAGGTCCGCTCCGACCAGCTCCACTACTGCGTTTCTTTTTTCTTTCCGAGACTGGTGCTAGGTCCGTTTCGATCAGTCTCATCCTTACTTTCTCTCTCGCTCACTCACGCAAAACTTAACCTACTCTCTTCCTTACCTTGCCTACCGCCACCACGAAGACGTAGAATCGTAGTAGCGAAGTACGACCGGAAAGCAGTGACGTATTCGCGCACGCGCATTACGGGATTTGAATCTCATCCATGCAGGAAGCCTCGTCAGGTCCGTTACTGATGTCGCACCATATCCATTGATCATTATCATCCTATAATACCGTTATTATTCAATCCTTACTGCCATCGTTTCAAGTTTCCGCAAACCTTCTACGCATCAGGCCGAGAGTATCTCTAACCATCAGTATCGGGTCAGAAGAAGCTTTGTGTACCGTTGTTGGACCGTTATAGAAGGCGAGATCCTGGTGATTGAAATCGCGTATACCGTAAGCAAAGTACCTTCGTCGTTGCAGTACCGTTTCTTACCATTTGATATCGAGGAGTTAGGTCTATTCTATATTCTTATTCATTACCGTTACGTCAGGCATACCATACGTAATACTTTATTTGGCTATTCTTCAGTCAATGCTTCAAGTTAGTATAGGTCTCAGTAAATCACGATTTATGTTTCAAAGTTGGCAATAGAGATGTTGTATTAAGTTCTTATTTGTTTTCTTTCTGACTTCTATCCTGCTAGTATTAAGAAAGAAGATATGCGCAATAGACCCCTGGTTTCCCGTTTCTTCACTGTAACAAGCTGCCCGGTGCACTGTGGGCTCTTTACCACGTTAATCCAAAGGGCGACACCCCAGAAATATCCATTAGATAACATGGTTAAAATTCATCGTCTGATAACAATGCAAGCTGAAACGATTATTAATTATTTTAATTCATTTATCTTAATTTTGGTAGATCTCTGGAAGGATAATAATTATTGTTTATATATCGATTTCCAACTATTGAAAGTAATATATATATAGAGTGGAAAATGAGTACAAAATTAAATAGCGAATAAAGAAATTTTCAATTCAAAATTTTCTTCTGGGTTCAAAATATTTTTGCCGCATGGCTTACATTGCTAATGTTGGAGTTTTTCCTCATGCGAAGTTCAGAATATTTTACCCCAGTATTCCGTGCTGAAAGTAGCGATTCATTAGGAAATGTGCGCCTTTCATGAACTAAATGAGATTTTACATTTTTAATGCCTCGACACGTTCTTCTAATATATTCTTTGAATTTTACAGGATTTTACTGACAATGTTTATTGTTTGATGTAGATGATGCCGAACTGCCCGAGGACTTGGCAATATATTAGTTTTGCATATTGTCTTTGTAGTGACCTTCTTAATGCAGTGATTGGCAACAAGCTACGCTAAAGGAGGAACATTTTGTATAAATGTTCACTAGAATATTTAACAGTTAGTCAAAATTTGGCTTATGGTAATTTTTTTATACGAAAACAATTAGCATAAGCTATGTATAGGCAAATTTGATAAAATTTGGTACGAGTTAACTCAACAGTTATCCTTTCAAAGTAATCGCAACCAAAGTTCATGCACATAAGCATTTCGATAGTCTCTGCTGGCAAATAGGCAACGTGACGACGCGATGTGTCGGAACATTGCTCAGCCGAGTCTTCATAATGCTCAAAGTAGCAGTCTTGAAAGGAGGACTGTCCTATATATCTAACTAATGTAATAGGATAGTAGGATAGAGAATTGCAGATCGCCTTTTTTTATCTGATGTGTTTAACATGGATCCCTGCCATCGCTCGTTAGGCGGTACAAATATTCTGTCTAGATAGTTGCATTGATGTGATAAGTTCCACATAGGATGAAATTATTTCTTCTGCACAGATAATGAAAAGTGTAATAAGTTCGTGCACTTCAGATGCCATTATTTTCGGCCGAGAAGTGTTAAATTAACTCACATCAGATTTGCTTCCTAAACATTCTATTTTACATTTACCATTAGAATCACACTCGGATTCGAATTTAATTAGTTTATAATAATTTTGAATGGGTACCCTGGTTGTGTAACATATGAAACTATTTGTATCTCAGCCTGCGATATTGGACTATTAATATTTACTGATGATACCACTACTAGCTGTACTACAGATACTACTGTCAATACTGGTAGCTCTTCTACTGCTTTCATATACACTAACTCAGATGTATGCATTAAAATCTGTCGAAAAAAGATGCATTTCAATCCTTTAGAAGACTGAGCAAAAACAAATTTTATTCAACAAATTTTGCAAAGATCTGCAACAATCTTAAATGGTTTAATCCCTTAGTCATGGCTGTCACAACTATGAATCGAGAATAAGAAGGCACATGATAGAGAAGAAACGCTGCATTTGTTTATGTAAATTGTGGAAACTACAATTTTATCTACAATAATGGCGGGTCACTAAGGATTATAGATGGAAACAAGGAATGAGACAAGGTTCATCCAACTTCATGTCACCATAGCCATTAGAAAAATCCTACAACTAATTCTACATGCCAGCAAGCTCTAAATGTAGAGGGCCATAATACTTCACCTAAATACATCTCAACCCGAACCATCTAAGCGAAACTAAATGAACGAACGTCTCCGCTAACTTTTAGTGCTAAAGCACAAATTTTATGACTTCACCGAATATTCAGATGCTCCATTGGATTCCTCTGAAGAAGAATTTCTGCGTTACCCTAATGATGAACCTAATAACAAAGATGATAAAGAATGATGATATCAAATCATAAGTAAAGAGAAGCGAACTAAGTATGTTTAAATGTAGCGCATAATAATTTGTTAAAAATAAACCCATATGGTTTATTTTAATAAAATAAATGATTGAATATTGCAAGAATGTTATATAATATACTTTAACAAAATCTGCTTTATCAATCCAAGAGTTAAGTTTAGTTGGAGAATCTAACCATTTTGCAAACAATTTGTTTCTATGATTCTTCTGGTGCTGAAGGATCACTTTTTCCTGGCTCTTTGTCCTTTGCAGTTCAGCTTCATAAAATTATCTCCTAACAGGTTGATCCTTCACGGATTCGAAGAAATATGGATTAGTTTGGTACTTCAATTTTAAATTATTTCGTTAACTATATAGGTATATAGCCTTTATAGAACATGCTTTTGTATTTGCTTATATCAAGTACATCACCGTGCGTGTTTGATTAAAATTGTTTATAGATGGTAAGAGTTACATTTACTTGTAAAAACTTCTAGCTCAAAACTAATAATACAGATAGGTTATGTATTTCTTAACAAGAGTTTGGGAAATTATCATTAAAAAATTCCTCTCCTTCATCACTTTGCATATTGTCAGGTATATAATATATTGCGTTTTCAATAATGTGTAATACGATTAGTTAATAGCTCAACAACCGGTTCGTATGACTATTTCACCCAGCTATGTTGATATTTATAGGTGTGGGTCGTAGAGTTGATAATTTAAATTAAGGTAGGCAAATTTAGAAAAAAACCCTATATAAGAATATTGTGAAACCTGAAAATAAAATGTATGAACTCAACTTAGCATTGACTTCAGCCTCTAAAAATAAGCATCATGTTCTCAATAATTAAACTACTTATTTAAATAATAAACGGGCATTACCGGACAAAGGACAAATGATTATATCCCATTTTAAGTTGAGGTTATGGCATCGCACCTAATATAATGAGAAGATCCTCTATCATCCAGTTATCATCCGAATTATCAGATTATTAAGCTTTAATCTAAAGTTCTATATCTTTAATACTGCCCAATTCCTATTTTTGAACTAGTAGTAACTAAATCCTGAATCTTTACAGTTCCGACTAAACACAGTTCATGACAAAATACCGTAAATAAGAATTACTTTACTAAGCAAAAACTATTTTAAATTAATCCCACTGCAGCGATATCATCATTGGACAAATAAACAGGTTATAAAAATATATTAAATCAAGGATTTAATTTGTGAAAATAATATATAGTCGGTGAGCATCTACAGGGGAAATCGAAGTGAGCTCAATTCGATGACCTGCAAAAATCCAAAGCTGCAGTTAATTAAGACGGGTTACTGCCATGAGGCTTACAGCAAATTACAGTAAGAGCTTAGCATTTAAGTAGGTAGAGGCAATACAGGAATAAATCAGATAATTACTATAACATTAGCAAGTAATTCGCTAATGATAATAAAGAAAATAAGTATTTATAAACTAAATTACAGTAAGAAACAGACCTAAAGTCATTTAAAGGTAAGTTCAATAAAATAAATACGGTAAATAATTATGTGACTTACAGTAAGGGGGTAGCATTTAGGTAAATGTACGTACATTACAAAAAGGTGTAAAATACCTTACAAAATATTCCTCATTGCTAAAAATAGCTCGAAAGGCTCTTGACTTGAACATTAAAGTCCTGCTCAGCGATATCCTCCTCGCCCTGTCCGCTATGTAAAAGGTTATCATGAACATTCAGGTTTTTTGGTTATTAGGTTTACATGAAAGCACTAAGATATATTAATTTTTTCAAAGCAGATATTAGAAGAATGAAATTCAAAATTGACCAGACAAATGTTAGCATTTTGCGCTACTTCCTGTGCCACCTTGAAATATTGGTTAAAATCTAAAAACTTTTAAGGCACTCTTTTCTCAGAAAAAAATCTGTTTCAGAGATTAGGTTTACACATTTCTCAAGTAAGTCAAAGAACATTTATTTTATACTTGAAATATTAATTATATTTACGCAATTTTATGCAAATTTATAAAGCTTGATCAAAACTTATCATAATATCTTATAAACATAGTTCGTGGCGATAAATAACTCGTTAAATTTCCCTAAACTGGGAATTTCCAACGAAATTAAGAATAATTAACTCCTAAACTCATCCGAAAAAGGTTCTAGATAGATAATTTAATAAAGAAATTTGGCGGGAAAAACGGCTTAATTCCTGCTGGGAACATAAATTTTCATTTTCTGTTCGACTGGGTTAATGCTGTGTCCGAAACGGGCACATTATTTTACCAAGACTGCCAAGTTTCATTAACAAAAAGTTTTAATAAGGCTGGGAATATTTTAATTTTTCTCTTTCCCTCTTTTGAAACTTGTTCTTATTTGGATCCGTACCCGTAATAAAAAAGCAAATTTTGTCTATTAAAATATATTAGTCAAATCTGGTTTATACATAGAATCAGTAAAAAGAATACAAAGAGTAATAAAAAGATAAATACAATTTTAATTAATAAAACACCAATCAAATATTTTGAAGACGAAATTTTAATTACTAGAAGTTCAATTATGGCAATAATAAGTTATTAATTAACTTTGTGAATAGGTTAGTTTTGGGTAGTAATTGGGTAAATATGTAAAAGTTAGTTAGTTAGTTTTTTAACTGTGCAGTATACTTTTTCATTTTGAAGTTTTTTACACTTTAAAGAACTAGTGCATGTCGTAAGTATAAAAAATAATTTATAAACCCAAGAGTTAATAAATATAATACACTTTTTTGTCGATTTCATGATTGTTTTAAAACTAATTAACATGTTTTAAAGAATAAACAATATTCAGCAAGGTTGAATAAACAAGTTATTTATAAAAAAAAATTACATACCCGAAATAAACATACACAGCGCATATACGAGATTACTGCTTACTGTAAAAAGCTGAACCTAAAATAGTCTAACCCTTTTAAAGACTTCCAGATCATGATAATATTATGTTACACTTAGATCAAATAGAACATAATTAATATAATCGCGCAGATGGTTTCTATTCGCAGCTATACTATTATATGAACTGTGTGATCCTTGTTCCAATATTCAAAATTTATAGATATCATAGTATAATGAATATATTAAGAAAATTTTATTTCAAAAGTGAAAGAAAATTTTTATTTTCAGAATTTTATATTATTGTGGCGGACTTTTTCCGTTGCTTATATATGCACGATTTAATTAAACGCATTAAGTCAATTAGAATTACCAACATTTGGAAATACCAGAAAAATGCATCGTGGTTGAGAGTGATTTTTTTCCGCTGTAATCAAAAAGACGTGAATTCGAATGTGTTAATGCGAATATTTCCCTCATATATAAAAATCATCGTAACAAGTGTGTAATTTTCGCCGAATTACAGTGAGAATAAAAAAAACTGTCGTCAATGTAACAGAAAAATTAGTGACTTTTTAAATCTTATTTTTTTTAAGTAACACTTACGGCACTGCGCTGTAATTATTACAGTAACTACCTAACGGAAACCTGTAACCAACACGCTGATAAAATCAAATGTTTGTTGCTTTGAATTTATTAAACACCAATTTTAAAATGAGATGATTTTACATGCCTTGATGCTTTCGACATCACCCTGTATAAAACAGAGTTAAAGTTAGGAAAACCACTTTGTACTAAGTAGTTCAAGAGTAAATCTACCCAATAATCAAAAAATGGAACAGATTGATCAAAATCTGATGAAAATACAAACGTTTAAAATTTAAGTACTTTTTTAGCTATTCCATAATAAATGGACACAGTGATTATAAATTGGTACTTTTAATTGAAACAATTTAAATTGTGGATTTTATCGTTAATATGTGCGCAACTTTGTTAACTAAAGAAATATTTAGTTTTGAAAAAATATATTTTTGTGAATGAAACGCTTATCAAAGTGAAGCGCTTATCAAAGTTGAATCGGTTATCAAAGTGATAGCTAGAGGGTTGAAATTTTCAGGACATATAGCCGGGGTAAAATGAGGACCCTGGACGGAGACTGGACCCCATACGCAGTACGTTTCACGGGATCATCAATGGGGTAATAACTATACCCTCACCTCCACCTTCCCGGATACCCAAAATTTTTCGAACAAATTGAAAAAAAAAACGTAAAAAAAGTGTTCGGAAAATTAATAAAAATATTATGAAACAAAATAAGAAAAAAATATATATAAAAAAAATAGAGAAACGCGGTTTTCGACAAAAAAAAAGGTGAAGGAGTTCAGCTACGAGGTCGGGGATGGCAAAAATGGAATGAAAAAAAAATACTTTATGAAAAATATTGAAAAAGACCAAAAAAATTAAAAAAGTGTCGGAACGTGGGGAAACGTTGAGGAAGAAACAGCATCAAAAAATATAAAAACTCGATTCCTAATATCTCTTTCAGAAGTTTTACTTCAGTTGTGTGCTTATAAAGGTGAGACACATATTTTTTTTAATATTAACCTATGTTTTGTTTTTCGAAAAAAACCGCTTTATTTGGTTTATGTTCATTTTTCATTTTCTTAATTTTCCTACGTTCCAAAGTTAAAATTTTCGTTGACCGGTCAAAAACCAGTACATTAACCCTAAGTACATACATATACATTTTGATATTTGCAAACCGGTCCTGTCCAATATTACACACTCGCACGATCACGCGGCTAGTGCATACTTTTGTTTACATTTGCTCTATTGGTTAAATGGACAGACCTTAGAGGCCCCACAAATTCATAATTTTGAGACACCTTGTAATAGTAACTCAGAAGTATGGTATCCGATGTTTCTTAGAAAGTGGAACTTATGCTAAGGATAAACAATTATTTAAATTGTTATAACCAATGTCTTCTGCAAGTAAAAAAGTAATACTCTTTAAGCACCCTAAAAACATAGCTCAAATCGAGCTATAGTTTTTGAGGTTTCTCAAGAGAGGAAACTTTTTGTAAGGAATAAGTAAATTTTTTGCGTAAAGTCGATAATAAATATACTTTTTCTGTACAACCGAAGTCGTGGAGGTACTGTATATTAACTAGTAATAACATTTGAATTCTCATAAATTACCTATATGCCTTTACTAGATTAAACCCTAGAAATAAAATCCTTATTACCAACAATGTTATTTCAACTAACGACCAAATTTTTACCGAATCTCCATCACAAACACAACAACGCAGCTCGACAACTAATTCCAAAATAAGGCTCTAAAACTAAACTAATTTTCCAACTTTTGTAGTAAACCGTCACATGCGGCGGCCATATTATACAACTACTACGAATCCACACCTTTTGCTAACGTTAGCTAACTGCGGAACTTTCGAAAAGCGCATAGTCTCGCGGGGTATATATATATATACACACCGGAAGCAATAATTTGGGCACTAAAATATAGAAATAGCTTCCAATAATAACAAAGTAACTCGAAAAAGTAATATAAGTAGTGTAATAAAAAAAATAGGCATTGCCGGGATATGAACTGAAGTCTCTGAAGAGAGATATGCCCGCTACCTTGGGTAAATTGAGCGACGTAAGTATCAAAATAGAGCTACACATATTTCTGTTGCACCTTTTCATGATAGCTGCATTCAATAACGTCGAAGCTATACACCATCGTGCCCCAAAAAAAACTAGGAAAAAGAAATACATTTTTCTAGATTATAGTATATACGATATTATTGTTGCAGATTGCACATACCTATCATGAAAAGGAAAATATAGAGCTGCTTTGAACAAGATTTTTAAAAATTTTTGATTCATACTACCTTTTTAGAAAAACACATCGCGTAAAGGACGATTGTATTTCTATTATTCATAACAAAATTTGACAAAAACAATATAGAATTCAAGTAGCTTAATAATAATTATTATTATAAACAGTTTTTTTTTTAAATATTCGGCACCGTATTTATCAATTATTATGTTTTGTAATCTTCGCGGCATACTTAAAATTCAACTTTCATTGTACTCTTGTGTTATTGTATTTCATGCTTCATTAATGTTGTAAGTAATTTCTTATTGAAATCTATGCTGAAGATCATGTTCAAATGATAAATGTGATCATCTTCTTCTTCATCTCCTTGAAGGGCATGACAAAACATTAATCTGATTTTTCTCCATGTAATTTTTAACTGTTCGCGCCTATGAATAGGGGCATTATAATGTTGAAAAATAAATTCATTGCCGCATAATACCCCTACAGAAGGAAACATAATTTTATTTAATGTGTTTCGATATGGTTCTGCTTATACTCTCCCCTGTATGATTTGACAAACTACTGGGCGATCTAGTACTGATCCAGCCCCATACATTAACTGAGAATCGTCTTGTGTATATATCCTTCACTATACCTTGTTCGGCTCGATTTTTGCCATTGCTACAAGGCTAAATTTTTTTTTCGGCTGAAAATATTATATTTCCAATAAATCATTTTGATTTACACTCAGAGGCGACCCTAATCTTCTTTGGTTGTTAATATTGTCGCGAATCGTTTATCCGTGATGCCACGCCTTGGTTGGCGTGTAGGTTATACAGCTCAGATTATGGATCGACCTACTAGTCCGAGAGGCGACCGTCATAATGGTGTGGTGTCAGAACTGTCAGGATTTTGCATGATAAGAAATATTGTTTAGTTGGGCCGAATAAGAAACCGTTGGTCGGCCGAGGCTGGCCTTGTCCATTAATTAATTATACAGTGTCTTTCAAAAAGTTCGCATCATATAGGAAACTTTTTTATTATTATTCATTTCACAGAAAATTCTATTGCAATTCTGAACACTTCCGGAGATATCCGCAAAAATACGAAATTTTCCAAAATCGTTTTTATTTTTTTCCGACGTTATTTGAAAAAATATGCTAAAATAAATAACACTTTTTCATTGCCACTTTTTCCCCTCTACAAGAAGGCATAGTTAAATTTAAAATCCGACGTTTCGCCTTCTAGCAACCATCATCAACTTAATTTTTTTAAATGCGGTCCTGGATATATTTTTTTTGTTTTTCGTTGCCTTTTAGCCTCCGTAAGACAATGACGTATCGCAAACATAAGAACAATTCATAATTTTATGAAATATTCGCCCTAAACTGTATGAATCGCCCATCTCTGTCAACACATTATTTTATTTATAAATCCGTTCTTGTTCAGCGCATTGAAAACCGATTAAATTGGAAACTTTTATGTTGAAATGAAAGTATGGGTAAATTTGGACTTAATAAACAATAATATCAAATTTTTAAATTTGGTTTTTGACGCTATGGGTCTAGAAAGAAAAAAAATAGGTTCTCTGTCGCCAACGTTTTGAAAAATGTATTTCCAAAGCTCTAGATTTTCCGAAACGTTGACCAAGGGAATCTTAGTTTTTCTAGTTTCTTAAGCCACGTCCATAAAAAGCCAATGTAAAATTTATTAGAGAGTTGCAAGGAATACCTAAGAATAGGACCAAGGTAAGAATTTAGCATTTATTTAAAATCTAAAAACTCACAAATGTTAAAGAACTAGGTAAATAAAACTTTAATAACAAAACTAAATTTAACTCATAAGCAAAACGCTAAAGTATAACTTCGTTGTTTTTGCGAAATGGAAATTCAACATTAACATAAAAATAGCAAAAACATACAACAAATAAATACATAAATAAATAACCTAATTGTGATCCATGCTGTGAAGTTTTCTTTCTAGCCAATAACACGGTGTATTTATCAATTCCCAATTCTTCTGCAATTTTCCTAATTTTACCCCATAACGAATGTATAAGATGATTTTTTGATCGGCAGTTAGTGAAAGCATATTATTGGTACATAAAATGTAAATAATTTAAGTCAATCTGACGACTGGCGTTCGTCGCAAAGGCAAAGATTTATTATGCTCTAGATTGAAATATTATTTGTTGTCCTAGTTTTTTTCGGGCACAATGGTACTTAGAACAGGAATAGAACTGGATGCTTCCGATGTCATGAAAATGGGAATTAAAGTAGTCTGTCTAAGTTCTTGAAATATCATCATTTTACTGACAGGTGAGACTTAATAGAACTTCTGAAACATAATAAAACATTCAAATAGTAAAGGACTTAGTTAGTTTAGTTCAGTTTCCATTTATTTTCAAAAAGATAAAGATTACATTTGCATATAAATCATCAAGCAAAAGTACCTTAACTAAAAGTATGACAAAATTACTAATTACTGTTTAAAATACAAAAATTAGCAAAAGTCGTTACCACACATTACAATCAAAAAAGTCTTGTAGGCTGTAGAAACATTTTTCTAATAGCAGCCTCTTCAGCACAAATATGAAGGTGGAAAATTTTAGATCTGGTTCATGAGGTCCTGCAGGCAAATGATTAAATATTTTCAAGCCGGCAATATCAGCAGATTTTGATGTTAGATCAAACCAATAGCGTAGAATATAATATTGGAAGGTATTTCTTGTATGCATATCATTCATACATGACTCTAAAATATACAGGCCCCGGCCAGTGAGTATAAGGATACAGTACCTATCAAATGATGGTTTACAGGACTCGTCGTTTTTCAGATTTGCAATTGTTTTAAAGCTTCCCTTTTGAGATATAAAAACCAGGCCGATAAAAACGTTTTCGGAAAAGGTCGAGTTATCCCAGAGACATACCCCATATTATTTTAAATGAGACTCTACCTTACTCTTATTATAATAGCCGATTAGTAGTTGTTTTTGAGTCAGCACATCAGAATTCTCTGAGTTTATTACAAGATAATTAGAATTGTTTATTTTTGATATTATTTTTTCACAATGCCTTTTCCAGTTTAGATTTCTGTCAATATGGAGGCCCCGAAATATGGCAGAATCACCTTTTTTATATACTTACCATTGATATTCAATACAACATCCTCGCACTCTTTTTGGTAAGTATAAAATCTGATCAATTGTGTTTTATCTACATTGAAAAATAAATTTATTTTATTTTCTATCTTCTAATCTAGCAAGTACGATATTGCACTGATCAATCAAATTTCTGTAATATATATATTTGACAAATCAAAGCCAGATCAGCGAACATCACAAAAAAGGTTTTCATAAGAAACTTGATAATCCAGTCAACATATAGAAAAAAAAACTATTGGCACCAATATTGAACCTTGAGCAACTTCCATTTCTATAGGTTTTCTTTTCGTGGCAGTGGCACACACTAAAGAGAGATCCTATGGCACTCGACGAGTGAAGGAGATCGTATGGCACTCGACGGGTAAGCGGTGTGCGTTGATTGACACGGTCCTTGAATAGATGTAGGCAAAGAATATTATATTGTTATTCGTAGTAGAATTTTCTTTGATGTAGGTCATAATTAGAGGGAAAATGTCCTGGGGGTGAGTTCCACGTGACGCAGTGCGCCAGGCAAAGGGGTCCTTACAACGCGACATTCTAGGTATTTCCAGTCGTACGACGAGCGGGTGCGCTCTTGTTGTCGGTCGTGACTAGGCGTTGCTAGAGGCGGCAAGTTGCGGGCCAAATCCTGGGAACATCTGAGTGAAAATATCTGTAGAACAGGGAGATCTCGGCAACATATATACGGTGTTCTAGACTATACAAATCTCTGATCAACTCCGGGTCGCCAACGAGACGTACAGGTTTCTTTTGAATGGAATCCAGCAGTCAGGGTATGCTTAGGTGCGGCACTCCAGATGTATGAGCAATATTCGAAGCACAGTCTTATTTGCGCTTTGTAAAGCAGGTGTAACTGCTACTGTGTTTACAGTTTTTTGTTGCGAAAGAGCGCACCAAGCTTCCGCGAGGCTGATTTTGCGATGTTAGCAACGTGGTCATGCCAGAACAGATTGCTGTTGACCGAGATATCCAGTAGTCCAATTGACGAGGCTGAAGGAATGGTCGATCCTGCCATAATGATGCCAAGACCCGCCTTATTGGCTTTTTTGGTAAACGTGGCTGCTTGGGGTTTTGCTGCATTGAACTGGACTAAATTCCTGTTGCTCCAAGTTGGAACTTTCTCCACATCTTAACTAATTGTTGTATTCTACTTCTGTCTGCGGTGACAAGTCCCAGTCGCTGATAAAGGTTTTTTTCTTCAAACGTCAGTAAATCCGTCATTACTCGACTGTGTAGGCGGCAGTGAAGTTTCGTTTTTCCTCCGCCGGAGCTTTACTTTTCACTTTTCCGCCGGCGGAGGTAAAAGTGTTATCATAGCAACATAGATACAATACAAACAAACATCAAAATAAGCGTCAACAACTCAAGAGTTATTAAACTAAAATTAGTATTTATCACTCAATGTGTGACTGCATTTCTAAAAATCACTAATTTAGGAACAAATTGGTTATTATTTAATCCAACTTACCCAATAACTGCTTATCAATACGGAATTAAAAGGCAATCGAACACGCAATTTTAAAAATATAATTATTGTTGACAGTGTCCACTGACAGCTTTATGTTACATTACTATGGCAACAACCTGAGCCTATTCACCGACACCGCACCGGTCTAAGCCGCCTTGCGAACCCACTTATCTTTAATAATAATTATTTTTACTATTAAAAAGAGACTTTTTGCATTAATTTGTCGACATTTGAAGAAAAAACAGCATATTTTATTTGGAGGAAAAGCTACTTTTCATGGCTTGCTCTCTATTACCAGCCTCACTCCGTTCGGCTGTTAAACACGAGCGCGCCATGAAAAGTATTACTTTTCCTCCATATAAAATAATATACTATTTTCTTCAAACGTCAGTAAATCCGTCATTACTCGACTGTGTAGGCGGCCGTGAAGTTTCGTTTTTCCTCCGCCGGAGCTTTACTTTCCACTTTTCCGCCGGCGGAGGTAAAAGTGTTGTCATAGCAACATAGATACAATACAAACAGACAACAAAATAAGCGTCTACAACTCAAGATTTATTAAACTACAATTTGTATTTATCACTCAATTTGTGACTGCATTTCTAAAAATCACTAATTTAGGAATAAATTGGTTATTATTTAATCGAACTTACTCAATAACTGCTTATCAATACGGAATTAAAACGCAATCGAAGACGCAATTTTAAAGAAATAATTACTGTTGACAGTGTCCACTGACAGCTTTATGTTACATTATATTCACCGACACCGGTATAAGCAAGGCCACGTACGACCGTGGTCTAAGCCGCCTTGCGAACCCATTTATCTTTAATAATAATTAGATATTATTACTATTAAAAAGAGATGTTTTTGCATTAATTTGTCGACATTTGAAGAAAAAACAGCTTATTTTATTTGGAGGAAAAGTTACTTTTCATGGCTTGCTCTCTATTACCAGCCTCACTCTGTTCGGCTGTTAAACACGAGCGCGCTATGAAAAGTATCACTTTTCCTCCATATAAAATAATATACTATTTCCTACCTAAATCGGGAGATAAGGGACTGCCTGTTATCTGCAAAACTATCAACAGGAGTTGGTCAAAGTATTGCGCCCTAAGGCACTCCCACTCTCAGATGTGTCCATCAACTTCAAGATGAAACCTTCTGATTTATGTGTGGCTGATACATATCGTTCACGAGAGCTTAAAAATTATTTACCCCTTTTTTTTGGTGTATTCCTTATTTCTGTGGCATTCAGTGTAGAACATAACATGGTCTTAACATCAACGCAGTCGAATCCTAAGGTCACAGAAGATCCCAACAGATCTCTCGTCCGCCTTGATATTGTGGACTTTTTGTCTAAAGTAAGCCTGGGCCGCTATTTGTGTGCTTCCTTGGGAGCGAAACCTATGTTGGTTATGAATTAAAATATCACAGTTTTCAAAAAGGCCAAAAACACAAACGTTTGAGAAAGGCTTTTTAAAAAAATATTTAAAACCATTCTGTGACAGTCATTGGTCTGTAATTTTCTACACTCTCTCGATTTCCTTTCTTAAAAATTGGAACTACCCTGCCACATTTTAATTTTTGTAGAAATGTTCCTGTTTTAAATGACATGTTCACTATCTTTAAATCCTATCCTATATGAATCAGGAAAATATTCAGAATATTTTCAAAACAACGCAGGAATAAAAAAAAATGTATAAGTGACAGCAGAATGGAGAAAAAGATAGTGTTGCTCTCCAGGCAGACAATCCGATTTACCGCTCTACGCAAAATCTCTTATGAAAAATTTGGACTCAATAATTAGGATCAAAAATGAGAGAGAAAGCAACGACACCAAGTTTTATGCTGCTTCTGATAATCGCGGAATATTCAAACAAATTAACTTGGTTTAGTTTAGGATATAATAGAAACACTGATGTACGTACAGGTTTGTGATGCTGCCAGATTGTTGTGATTGCGCTGTATTTAGCCATCAATTTATTATTTTTCTACCGTGTTACATCGCTTAACTCTCGATATGAAATTGATGGAAAAGGATGAAAAAAGTTGCTCGAGAGCTGTAGAAAAATAATCCCTCGGACCACTCCAACGCGTTATTGATGAAAAGGGATCGGTGAATTATTTGTTACGGATATTTTTATTTTCTTTTCCTTCTATCTAACAATCGAAAGCAAATAATCAGATTAATCGTTTCGAGTTTTCTGAAAGACGTTTTTGTTAAATGGAAGTTTCGACGTTCGGCCCCATCGATATCACGCATCATGACCGGCATTGGCGTGTATGATTATGTTGACGTGTAAACAATAAATTGAGCAAATTGTTTTGTCCTACATAAGCAAGCCCTAGGGTGTAAGGAAAAGCGAAAATATTCCTACGACAATTCTTCGCCTTATTTTAGAATATACGCATATCTTGATAAATCATCAATTCGAAAAATTTACAAATAATACCATGTTCCTATCCATTTTTACATATTTTTACATATGTTCTAATACTAACTAACTGTAAATAAGTTCTTATATATTTCCGTCTAGCAGATATATTTAAAAAAAAGCTGAGTATTAATCTTCCAAACAAAAAGCAGCAATATCCTTGTTTTAAATGAAATTGAGAAACTCTGCAATGTGAGTTAAAACAAATTAGAATATTTGTTCAATCAATTCAATCTGAATTTTCCAGAAGAAACTCATGACACTGTAAATAAGTTATTTAGACAATCACTTCAGAAAAGATTACTTTAAATCCAGTGGTTGAAAGTCGATTAAATATTAATTTCTTCCTAAATCTGTTAGTTTCAATTTATAAGAAGATGAGGAACAATTTGTAGATTTAGCTCAAAACTCGTTAATTTCGGGAGTGAATTGGAACACGAGTTTTCTCTCTTAAAAGCGGACTATTTTTGAATCATTTTACTTTCCGGGCAGATAAAAATTTATAAATGACATTTCTATATAAAATAGTTGAGGGCTCGTTCGTTAGGAGGAGGAACGTAGTGTCAACTGAAATTATTTTCAGTGGTCTTTTTAGGGTTTTACTCGTTCATTTCTGCTGTGAATTAGAACATGAGTTTTCGCTTTTAAAAGCAAAATATTTTCGCATTCAATAATTGTCGAAAAAGTTTCTATTTAAAATAGTAGAGAGCGTCGTTGCTTGTGTGTGTCGGGGAACGTAGGGTAAATTGAGAATATTGAGTGATATATCGTTTATAGCGTTTCTCTATGCGAAGAAGAACTCGTAGATTTGTCTTATAGCTCCTTTGTGTAATGAGTTGCAATACAAATTTTCTATATTAAAAGCAAACAACTTTCGCATACTTTTAACCTTTAGACAGATAAATATGGAAGACATTTCTATATAAAGTAGTAGTGGTCGTGGATGGTGGTTGATGAAGAAAGGCAATGTAGTGCAAATAAATATTGTCTGATAGATCATTTTTAGGGTTTCTCGTTACTTTTTCTGGAGTGAAAGCAAATACTAAGATAAAAAAATCAAAGGAAAATTCCTATATGAAACAGTAGAGAACATCGTTGGTAGTGATGAGCGACGTAATAATGAATAAAATTGTTTAATTGTATTATGGGATGACACCTTATCTCAGATTCTACGGGGTGTACTACTATGTAATTACTATCAATGTCTCCTTTAGAAAGCCGTTATTATTTAATTAGAGTTCATTTCCTTGTAGAAGGGGATCTGGTTTAATAGTCTGTGTTGGCATTTTTATAATAAACAAATACACGGTTATCAAAAACTAACATTAAAAATTTAAATGCACCATGTTTATGGCTTAAGGGACACTCCTTTGAACTCCGATTTGTCACACCTAAATTTATCAATGCTTTGAATGTCACAAATATATTGATCTCATACATATTTAAAACACTGAATAACTTAACAAGTATTTAAAGAGTGTAAACGGACTAATCGATGGCCCTTAATCTTAAATAACATATCCATCCACTGCCTTTTTGTAAAATCTTTACTTTAAATTTGTGAAATACGCGCACATGCAACACCTTTTCGTCACTACAGTATTAATGAAAAGAGTTTTGATTTATTGAATCGAAGATGTTTAATGTGGTTTAATTGCGCTTGTACTGACATTTTTCCAGATCACACTTCTCGTATATTAATAATCTGTGGGAATCATGCATTTAAAAACCATACTAATAATAATAACTACTATTTTAGTATCGCAAATACTACTCGACTCACTTATATGGGAATAAAGGAAAATAACTACCGACTACGCGACATACTCGAAATATCGGCCCGCGGCACACCAGTTCACCGAACTTAATGTTCGGTGACGTGACTAGGTCGATCAGGCAGTGACGACAGCGTTATAATTCAATTGTTAGCAAATTTGTCTAATAAATAAACATTCGACATGATCTTGTTTACTGCATAAGATTTGTAAGATACTGGCCGATAAAGGAATATCAACCACATGTTAAGGTACATAATTTAAAATATTTTTAATATCGATGTACCTCTTTCTTTTTCTGATTTCGTAGTATAGCACAAATCATATTACTGATGAAACCCTGTTTTTCAGGTCAGATCAGAAGTCTTAACAGTAGTTGTGTCTGGTATTTTCAATACACCTAGGAACCTTGCGCGTGTTGCAAGATCTGTGAATTTTATATAGGCATTTTCTTTATATATATTTATTTGTCTAGAAGGTAAAATTATGCGAATATACTTTACTTTTAACGCACAATATGTACAATAAAAAAATAATACATCACACAAGATTTTGAATTTACCTTACGGTCTCCAACATAACCAACGACCCCTTTTTTATAGAAATTACGCATCAATTGAAACGATACACCTTAAAAAAAACTCCAACTTTTAAACGCTGCAATTCAGCCAAATACAGTTTAATTTGGACTTTTTGCACCATGCCTAAAAGAGCGATTCTTTAGCTATAAACTGCTTGTAAAATTAAGTTAGAATATTACACGTTGTCAATTATACAGGGTGTTGAAATAGTGAGCGCAAAAACCTTAATTTTTGACCAAGAATTTCTGCTTGGTGAGGAAAGTAATTTTGGATATTACTACACTTTCTGAAGTATTGGGCCTATATCTCGGGACGTCTTTGCAAATTTGATTTTACCTTATATACCGGCGGAGAAATCGTCAATTTTTAAAATGTGTGCATTTTTTATTTGTGCGTTTCCGTGTGTTTTAGCCTGGCATTGTACATACGACTCTAAATTTCTTATTAGGGTTAACAGTTAGTGTCACCAAAACACTATTAAAATGTTGCTCAGCGTTATTTATACAGGGCGACAAGAAAATTTGTGTTTTAAATCGGATCTCGTCAAGCTTGTTATAGGAGTTGTCGGAAAATGTTGTAAATGGAAATTCTTGTTTAAATTGTCCGTAAATTGCCCGTAAAACGGATTTTGTAATTTTGAGGTTATGGTATTTCTATTCGAAAAGAAACTCGTTAAACCGATACACCTAAAATTGGCAAATTTAAGTCGTCAAAACTTCAGCCGATTTCGATATTTTACAAATCGTAAAAAGTTATTTTGTCAATTATGTGGTGGTGAAAATTTTTAAACAAGAAATTAATGTGATTGGAAAGCAATTTTATCAGCAAATTTATTAATATAACCTAAGTGCCTAAAAATGTTTTGGACGCGGAAAATTAAAAATGATTTTTTCACTCATTATTTTTTCACCACCCTACATAATTGACAAAATATCTTTTCACGTTTTTTTTGTGCTTTAATTTGACGAAGTTTTGACGAATCAAGGTTTGCCAATTTTTAGGTGTATCAGTTTATCGAGTTTTTTTTAAATAGAAATACCATAACCTCAAAATTGCAAAAACGGTTTTACGGGCCACTCTTGTAATTTAAACAAGAGTTTCCATTTACAAAATTTTCCTATAACAAGCTTGACGAAAACCGATTTAAATCATTTTTTTTGTCGCCCCGTATAAATAACGCTAAGCAACATTTTAATAATATTTTGGTGACAGATTAGCACTGCACACTAATAACTGTTAACCCTAATAAGACATTTAGAGTCGTATGTGCATTACCAGGCTAGAAAAACGAAAACGCCATAAAATTCACACATTTGAAAAATTGACGATTTCTCCGCCGGTATATAAGGTAACATGAAATTTGCAAAGACGTCCCGAGATACAGGCCCAATACTTAAGAAAGTATAGTAATATCCAAAATTACCTTCCTCTCCGGGCAGAAATTCTTGGTAAAAAGTGAGGGTTTTTGCACTCACTATTTCAACACCCTATATAATTGACTGAGTGCAATATTTTCACTTCATTCTACAAGCAGTTTATAGCTAAAGAATCGCCCTTTTAGGAATGATGGAAAAAGTCCAAATTAAACTATATTTGGCTGAGTTGCAGCGTTTCAAAGTTGGTGTTTTTTTAAGGTGTATCGTTTCAATTGATGCGTACTTTACTTTAGTTATTTATCTGCTCAAAAGACAAAAGTACGCCAAAGCACTTTACATTAAACACAGGAAATGTGAGTTGCCATTCGCTCCACAAACAAAGTATGATACAAATCTATGAGTTCTTCCTATAAAGAGAAGCACTAACAACAACACCTCACAAGAATTTCAATATCCTACTTACCCAACATAACCAATAACGCCCTCTATTATTTTATATAAAAAAAAATCTACAGTTAATTTTCTGTCCAGAACGTAAAAACATATGAAAATATTTTCTAGTTCACTTCAGAACGAGCTATAGGACAAATCTATGAACTTTCCTAGAAAGTAAAACCCTAAAAATTACATCAGATAATGTTTTCTCCGAGAGTTATGCTGTATTAAAAGCTGGAATCCTATTTGCTTTAAATTTAAAATTGCCTGAGACTCTCATCAGGTCCGTAAATCAACTAACTGATAAAAGTAAATGGCGCACCCTGTTGTGACTGCAAGGATAAATAAATGAATCGAAGGCATTCAAACGGCCGACGAAGGGGAGGTACAAAGGCCTATGGATGAAAGTTAATTCTTTGAACTCACAAAAGACCTTCTAATGGAAGTAATGAATTGAAGAAGGAGCAGAAAATAACTTAGAGGAGAAGTTCTCCAGGATCAGCTTCATTCAACTACATTAAAAAGTCACTAGAACATAAGCTCATAACGAGGCCTGCTGAGTATTGCCCTAAAAAGCTAAAGAGGGTCGTCAATGAAACATGTAGATTATGCAATGCCTCGGTGGTATCTAATACATTATAATGTGTTAAGGTAATATTATTAGTCGCTATATGCAAACACGTCTGCACCAATTATCCACATATATAAAAAAATTACAGTCTTTTACAAAGATGCAACCTGGGGATGGGAGGGTCATTGAAAATGATGAATTAAAAGGCAAAAATGTGATTTGTGTTACAGTTGTAATTCAAATAGTTTTTAAAAGCAGAGTTTAAAAAAGTAAAAATACAATCAAGTGGAAATCTATTAATATATAATTAGACCTAATGTTACTCTAATATTTGTAACCTGTTCCAATTCGTTTTAGCACGTTTTAGTGCTTTTGGTTAGTTTTGGTTAGTCGTTTAATCAACTCTCAATTAGTTCCAATTTATTTTAGTCATTTGAACCGACTTCGATACGTTATAATCAATTTTAATGTTTTTGGTTAGTTTTGGTTAGTCGCCAAAATTCGGTTTGTTTTAATTAGTTTTTACTTACTTTAATTTTCATAACCTATTCCAATATATTTAAGGCCGTTATGGTGTTTTTGATTAGTTTTGGATAGTCATTCAATCAGCCTTCGTCTAGTATTAGTTGGTTTTAATTAATTTTAATCATTTGAACCGGTTCCGATAAGTTATAAACAATTTAAATGTTTGTGGTTAATTTAAGTCTGGTCCCGATATCTTATAATCAAATTTAAATGTCTTAGGTTAGTTTTGGTTAGTCGCCAAAATTCGGATCGTTTTGGTAAGTTTTAACTTACTTTAATTTTTGTAACCTATTCGATCGTTTTAGCCCGTTTTGATGCTTTTGGTTAGTCGTTCAATCAACTTTCGGTTAGTTTCAGTTAGTTTGGGTTAGTACAACACAATTGATCTCCAATTTTATCAAAATAGGAAGAAACTACTAAGTCTAAACGCTGTTGTCATTCTATGGTTAGATCCGCTTCGCACTGTATATGGGAAATTTCCGGGTTAGACAAATGTCCTGAAGAAAACTTCCATTCCCTTCTGCGCCTGTCAGGAACAATACCCATTTTAATCTAAAAATCTATACCGAGAACCAACTCATGACGTAGCTCTGGTACTATATAAATGTCAACAAATTTAACCATGTCGCGTAATCTAATCGGTACACTAATTATCACGAAACATTGACAAGAGGCGTTCTTAGCAATAATACAAGAAACTTCCCTAGAAGGATCTATCTCAAAACCCAAACCTTTTAGTTTATTCTAACCCTTGTTACCCATAAAAACTTTATTAGGCCCTGAATATAGTAATACCAAAAAGTTAATAGCCAAAATGTTAACTTGCAAGAATGGTCACCCCCCTGGACCTACATGAGCTAAGATGTAATCAAGTAGAGCCTTATCCTCCACTCTCAGTTTCGTATTAGTGGTCGCATTATCTATAAGAGCCGATTTACGACCGTTCCCCGAATTTATATTTCCGAAATTGTTGTTAGGTTCTTGTTTATTGGTTTTATTTTTGTTATGTTGTGCTCTATTATTCTTGTTATTGTCTGAAAGTTTACCCTTACTACAGTTTGGACAAGTTCGTAGAGTATAGTTTCCTTTGCCACGGCCAAAACAATTTTTAACATCAGATTTGCAAAATTTTGCCAAATGATTTGGCTGGTTAGATTTAAAACAAAGTAATGTATTTTTGATTTAACTTCCAATTACCCGATGCTACATTATCGGTTTCAATTTCGAGATATCTATTTTAAAACCTCGTCGAGAAGGGTTATAATCGAGATCTGGCTCTAAAGTAAGCATACCTTTTCTTGGAGGCTTGAATTCCTCAACACGTAGTCTAATTTGTTCTCGGCGACATAGATCAAGGTTAAGCGTTCTTGATAAAATGGCAAACTGTTCGAGCGTAAAAGTCTAAAGCGTAACGAGTCTGATACAGGTGTTGGCATTCGTCGTAATAACGTTGTACAGTTCAGAGGCCGTCAATTTGAAAATCTGGTTAAGAAACAGGTTGTCTATAATCCTAATTCGCATCCTTCTCCAAACTTGACAGAATGAGTAAATCGCGTTTTAAAAACTATGCTTAGAGCATTTATTACAGAGAACCATCGAGACTGGAAAGAACACTTGCCAGCTCTAGAATGCGCCATAAATACCGCCGCGCCGTTTACGAACTCACCGGACACACGCTTGCTGTCCACTTCTAATTCAGGCTAACTGGTGTTGGGTGCGCTTTTCGTCTCAGAACAATTGTTTTACGATTTATCGCTCCTTTTGTGTGGAAAGTAGTTTCATACGGACGAGTATCTTGGCCCGTGATTTGTTGTTCAACATCTCCACATAGAGCTGGGGCTCACTACACCACCGTGCCTACAATCTCCACATTCAAACGTTAAGTATACTTGGATATTAAAGGACAGTGCCACCAGCTGGTTGTTGGTTTAACTAAATTAATTTTGATTCTGGGCAGCATGCTGGATATTTCAGCCTAGTGATGCTTTATCTAACTCACTTAGGTGCTCTAGCATCTTTTTTAACCCTGACCTCTTGGCGCGGAGCGCCTTGGAATGCCTTTCGGGAGTACCCGGCATAAGGCCACTAAAGGTTCACCACACTATTTTCGCTATTACGCAACACTGGCTAGGTAATGTTTCATTAATAGTAGTAGTAGTAGTAGTAAGGGTGGGGGGGGCGAAGCCCGGTAAATAGGCCTATAAGTCCCTTTTCACCATCCCCGATGCGCCCACCCCTACCTGTCTACTTCCAACACCCGGTCCGCACTGAAACGGCCCGTCACCTTGATAAAGGTGAGGACGTCCTCCCAGTCCAGATCCTTCCCCAGTATCTTCCTCCTTAGGCGACTCCACCTATCATAAATTCCTATATAGTGGTATGAGGACTCCTCCCCTGTCCCGCAGTTCGGGCAGAGTGGGCTGTCCCTCACGCCGATAAGGTGCAGATGTCTGTTTAGACTTCCATGCCCAGTCAGAATACCTACCAAGTTCCTGATGTCCTCCCGGCTCTTTTTTAGCAGTCGCCTTGCTCTGGATCCGTCAGGATTTAGAATCATTTCTTGGGCTTGTCTGCATCCTTCTTTTCCTCTCCAATTGATCTTTGTCTTGTTCCAGGCCCAGTTATTTAGTTCCTGAGAGATTTGCCTTTTACCTAAGCCCAGATCATCGGCCCGTTCGTTGCCCTCTATGCCACTGTGCACTAACCCAAACTAACCCATCTGAGTCTTACTTCCTTGCGCACAGCCAATCTGTCTAGGGCGTCTCTACATTCCTGAACTAGCTTACAGCTTGCCCTGGGTCTTTGGATCGCCCTGAGAGCGGCTTGACTGTCCGAGTAAATATATATACTCTCTACACCTTCTGTTACCTCCGCCTTGGTTGCTACTTCCAAAATAGCAAACACCTCCGCCTGGAAAACAGTGGCATATCTCCCCAGCGAAGTGCTTTCTCCTGATTTAGTGTTGTCTAGGTATACACCGGCTCCGGATGACTGTGTATTAGCCATCCACGAGCCGTCCGGGTACCATGCGTGTACGCCGCTGGCCTGACAGCCACTCTTCCCTTGATGGAAATTCCACTTGGAAATTCCTTCTCAGTCTTACTCTGCCATCTGGAATATTGCCTTTGGTCGCAATGATGGGTAGATCCCTACTCATTTTGGCGGCAATAGTCGTATGGCCTTTCCCTGTGTAGTCCGTTCGCCATAGGCCACTGTCGATCATCCTTTTGTGAGCCGCCATTGCCTCTCTCTCAATCCAGATCGGGAGGTCCGGCAGCCCCAGGATGATGTTCAGTGCTGCTCCGGGAGTTGTTCTCAATGCTCCGGTAATACCCAAACAAGCCAGCCTTTGCAGTCTGGCCAGTTTCTGGGCATTAGTGGCTCTTACCACCGCTGGCCACCAGACCACGGATCCGTAGGAAATCCTCGGTCTTATCACAGTAGTGTACAGCCACTGGAGGATGTAAGGTTTTAAACCCCACTTCCTACCTACCGTTCTCTTTAGTTGCCACATAATCGCGGTTGTCTTATTCACCACCTGTTCAACGAGTGCCTTCCACGTCAATTTACTGTCTAAAATAACTCCCAAATATTTGACTTGTTGACTTAGGCTCAGTCTCGTCTGGTAGAGTATGGGATGTATAAAACCTGTTAGATTTCGTTTCCTTGTGAAGAGAATGAGTTCGGTCTTCCCTGGGTTTACTGAGAGACCATTCTCCTCACACCAACCTTGAACTATCCGACACGCCACCTGCATACGCTCGCAGACCGTTCTCACGAACTTGCCCGTGATCATTACTAGCCCGTCGTCAGCATATGCTTGTGCGTAGAATCTCTCAAGATTTAACCTTTTCAGGAGGCTGTCCATCACCACGCACCACAAATGTGGCGAGAGACAGCTGCCATGTGGGCAACCCCCTCTTACCCCGGCTTCGACGCGAACTTCTCCCAGCGTGGCGCTGATCTTTCGGTCTTCCAGTGCCGTTTTTACCCACTTGACCAAATGAACTGGTGTTCTCTTGGCCTGGAGGGTTTGACAGATAGTTTTCGTTTTAGCCTTATCGAAAGCTCCTTCTACGTCAGAGAAGAGCGCTAGCGCCATTTCTTTGTTTTCTATTGCCTTTTCAGCCCTTCTAACTACTGAATGGACAGCCGTTTCAGTCGACTTCCCCCTTCTGTAGGCGTGCTGATTATCATGTAGAGGAGAGTCAGTTAAGATCTCTTCCATGATGAACCTGTCAATCATGTTTTCCATTGTCTTCATTAAAAATGAAGTTAGACATATAGGCCTAAAGGACTTGGGATGGGAATAGTCTCTCTTCCCTGCCTTGGGGATGAAGACGACATCCGCTGCTCTCCAAGCTTGTGGAACGTACCCTAGTGCTATGCTGGCCTCGAATACTCTCTTTAAGTAAGGGAGTAACGTGTCAAGGCCCGCCTGCAGCATCATGGGTATAATTCCATCCGGCCCTCCTGCCTTATATGGACTGAACTCCCCCACTGCCCAAGTTATGGATTCCTCAGTCACCACACTGCGGGCAAGGTTCCAGTCCATCTCTGGCTCTGGTTCCTCGTCCCAGTTGGTAGTCTGTACCTCTCCGGGGAAGTGGGTTTTTAGAAGAAACTCTATCGTTTCCTCTCTGTTCGCCGTCCATTGTTCGCCTGCTTTCAGAGAGCCAATCACTTTTTGTCTTTCCGAGCCCAGCAGCTTAAGCAGACGCACTGAGTCCGAGAGAGACTCCATCTCTCCACAGAATTTCCTCCAGCTGTCTCTTTTGCTGCGTCGAACCTCGATTTTTAATTTCCTTCTGGCTAAAAGATGCACATCCCAGAGCTCCTGCCGCCCTTCCCTCAAAGCGTGGCGGTGTAATCTTCTCACGTCTCTATGTTTCATTAAGGTTAGTTGTTGGCGTGGATGGTGTATCTTGCGGATGGAGATTTCCTTACCGTAAAGTAGCGAAAGATGATCTAGAACAAAATGCAACATGGCTTGCCCCAACTACGTGAGAGGCCTTTATCTGGCATGATGATTGTCCACGCCTAGCCTTCTTGATATATTAGGGCGGCAGCTATTAACTGGCTACCCATAACGGTGTTGAAATAACGAATATCCCAATATTGGTTTTCTTAATTGTGTCTAGTTCTTGGGAACTTTGTTGTTTCATGGATATAGTTCTGTAAGCCTTTGTGCGTTGGATGATTATTGGATATAGCAAGGTCAGTTTCTGCAGCCTAGTGGTTCATAGTTCTTGGAAAAACATATACGGCATTTTTTTTCTTTAGGAAAGGGGGTGGTGTTATAATCTTTTGTGAGTGATTTTAAACTTTCACATTTACTATTTCTAAAGTCCAGAATAGCCGCACAATAGCCACATAATTTTAATTTCATTCTTGCCTATGACAGCTTAATCGAATTTTTTAACGGTCCCACGTTGGGCACAGTATTAAGCCAGAGTTATATTTAAAAAAAGGCAGGATATGTGCTATATTGTTGTTTAACAAGATGATTACAATATTATGTTAAACAAAACTTAAATGAATGTAAATCAATAAAACTGAATAAGATTGATTGTTGATTAAGACTGAATGTTGTATAAGACTGATTTGATTGATAAGTTTTATGCGTTGTTACAAATTCCAAATGTTGTCATTTTATTAAAAAAAAGAAACAATCATAGGCACAATAGCTCGGCTTAGCTACTCAGTGGTAGGTCCAGTTGTGTAGAGTCGCTGCTGAAAGTCAAAGATGTGACTGACCTGAAGCGTTCCCGGTTCTTAAGAAGAAACCGTACACTGGAATTCAACCGAGGTATCAAAATTAATTAATTATTGAGCGCCACCAGATTTCATTTACTTGAAAGAAATTGGAAACAAATGGTTGCCTCGAACACCTCAAGACAAGCTAATTCAGGTGGGTCTCAAAATAAAAATAGTAATGTAATCACATTGGTATTACCATTTATTATTTCATAAGCTAATATATTATTAATACGAAGGAAAGTACAGCAAGAAGAAAAGGGAAGAAGAAAAGGAAAGATTTACTAACTTAACCTAAACTTAGCTTCACTGATTATATGTGAAACGGCTCAAGACCAGGGAATACTTAGCAGTAAAGCTAAGTATTTTTCTTGGGTTACACCCATAAACAATAGAGGATCAAACAGCCTTAAAAATAAATGTGTTTTACTTTAAACATAATGGAAGACCTCAGTCCAATAACACTTATGGCATTTATTTAACAAACAAATTTTCTAAAATAATATGACTTTGTGTTTACTATCTACACTAAATTTACACTCGAGAAATATAAACATAGTAATTAATTTTCTCGCTATTGAAAATATAAACCAATTGCTTAATAACCTTTAACGAAGTTTGATTACCGTCAAATACAAAATGAAAGGGCAAATATGATATTTCATGTCCGATCTATTAATCACATAAAGTAATTAAAATTACTTTTTACTTGAGTTGGGTTTGACACGATAGAGATCCAGAATTGATCATCCATAACTTCGATAGATTCGCAACTATTTTGTTTGAGGCTCTTTTCGCCACGAATTTTGGAATCTTTTAACAGTTCCTTCAAGTTCACTTTTTCCTCTGGAATTTTAATTAAAGTATCTCGCTACTTTCTCCCCACAGGATGTGACATATTATGTTGGATATTTATTGCCCTGAATGCAAACAATATCTCGTTATTTATTGGTATGGTTGAGCATCTCTTCAATAGGGTGTTTATTATCTCTTCTCCAAATCGCTATTTCCCTTAGGCGGTTCCAAAGAATAGCACTAATATATAGAATAATACTTTATATTTAGCCTCTCTAGATTGCCTTCGACTCCCTCATGTCCATATACCCACACCAGCGTAGCCTATATCACTAAACAAGTGTGGTATGGTTGCCAAAAACATGGTGAATGGTAGAATTGAAGGGCTGTAGGTTGTAGTTTTCGGGAAAGACGTTACTCGGTTCAGAGCGATGCAGTTCATTCCAGAGCGATGCCGTCCTCCAGATAAAAGAGTCCTGGATCAGCGATGTCCTAGGTGTTCGCAACTGTTGATGAGCAGCTTGTGTCTTGCGGGTGTTTCTGTTTGGCACAACCCTGGATGGAATCAAAAGTGCCAGCTGGTTCGAACACCCTCCGTAGTAGTATCGATAGTAAAGCGATAGGTCCCCCATTTGTCTTCGATATTCATGGTATTTAGTCAATTCTGGGTCATCCACAAGATGGACTGCTCTGCTCTATATGTAGTCTAATATCTAGAGAAAGTGTTTGGGTGCCAAGCTCAACACATGAGAACAGTATTCGAAAAATGGCCTTATATGGGTCTTATAGAGCACTAAGAGCTGATGAGGTGTGATTTTGCTTCCTACGTTAATGCCCAGCAAGCTTATGGATGAGGTCAGAGTCAGTGTTAGACCTGTCATTGATATCAGATCCTGCGGTGCTTGCTTTTTCGGGAAGATAACTGCTTGAGACTTTCCTGCGTTAAAGTGGACATTGTTTTCCTCAGCCCATTCTACGATGGTGTTCATATCCTCGTTGATGGCAGCAATCTGATTTTTTCGCTCGCATTCAATGGATCAATGGAGTCCGCCACATGAATGAGGATATAAGAGTGCTGTCGTCTGCAAAGCTGTAAATAGAATTTTTGTCCTGTCTAAGAGATCGTTGGTATAGAGCAGGAACAGTGTGGGAGATAATATATACCCTTGACGAACTCCGGCATTGATTTTTAATTTCTCCGAGAGATGTCGAGTTGGTATTGATACCAACTCGAATGCTTCGATCCCTTAAGAAATTGGAAAATCATAGAAGGAGTGCTGGTGGTATTCCGTATGCTATCAATTTGCTAATTGGATGACTATCTGAGAGTAGAGGAGCACACTAATAGCTATTTAGGTACTCTATACCTTTGCATCTCACCTTGGGAGTGGCGAAACTTTCCCCATAAATCTTAATGTTTTACACCCTGATGTCATTGATTTCAGTACCAAAGTTAATCGCGCATACATGTTTTACACTATAGAGTCCAATTATGTGCATTTGCACAAAAATACCGGGAATAGATAGCATAGCAGCATTCGGATTCTTAATTCCAGAATTAATTTCGCTTTGACGAACAACCGCCTCATTTTAATAAAGGTTTTCTAGGCTTTCATTTGTTTTTTCGTCTCAGTGCTACTTGACCATGTTGCCTAAGTATTTAAAGGATACTCCGTATGTTGCAATATTGCAATTAACTCACAACTTAATGTTTTTTGTTCTCTTTTCAGATGCAGGCCAAATTTTTTACTATATTCGATGATATGTTGCAGATCATCTAAGCTATTTGTCAAGATAACCCTGTTCACCTATTTTATATTGTTGGTCCATCATTCTACTGTTTCTTTACATGTTGCCTCAGACTAGGCACACATCCCCTCGACAGTAAAGGCCTGTGATAAGACCTTAATATTCTGCATAATATGTTTTTTGGATTTTAAA
The DNA here is from genome assembly GCA_016904865.1 of Pissodes strobi. Taxonomy (NCBI): domain Eukaryota; kingdom Metazoa; phylum Arthropoda; class Insecta; order Coleoptera; family Curculionidae; genus Pissodes; species Pissodes strobi. The sequence goes on from MU181917.1 coordinate 1,186,706, forward strand.
ATAGGCATTATCATGTTTAACGGAACCAAATTGAAAACTTCATTCGCCTATGCAAAATAGGCTTTGTTTTAGCTTAAGCTTTAATACGTTTATTGTCTATGTACTGGTTTTTACATTATGTTTAGACCCCTACCTTGATAGATTTTTTTAACAGATATTAAAATACTTGAAGTAATTTAAAACCAAAACTAACTGAGAAAAAGAATGTGCATTAGACAAATAATATATTCTTTTTGTAATACGTCACTGTTATGGAGAGGTTTTTCTCTTCTTTCTCAGATAGATTTAAAGGCAGAGGTTTCAAAGTATCAAATCTAGTATATTTGAAATCAGTAAGGAATGGGCTAATTGGCAAAGGAACCATACAAAACATAACTTAGTATATTTGACAGCTTTGAGATGAGCATTGATTTCTTTTGATAAAAATCCTGTTGGTTCATGAAAAACAATACTGCTTTTTTATTTACAGTTTTGTCAATACCTCTCGAAATAGTTTCTCCTGGTAAAAGTCTACATAAATATACGAGGAAACTTTGTACTAAATGTTTACATGTTCAGGGGTGGACGGAGATTCTCCATTATTCTGATTTAAAACATCAAAGGGTTCGCGGACGAACGAAATTTATGTTCATTTAATATAAACCCCCAAAGCTATATTATGTACAAACCATTAAACTGCATTTAACTTTCATTTGCCGACAAAGTGGCCTAAATTGCCTAATCCCCATTCGATTTGCTGAGGCCCGGGCCGCTAGAGCACGTCACTTGACAGCGGGATGTTTCGGTTTCGGTACAGCATATTATGTCCTATAGGTGGTCTTGAATAATTACTCCGATTTTCAGTATTGTTAATTTGAATAAGTCTTATATATAATAAAATAGAGCAACATAGATGGGCATTATCTACCTCCCATTTGTAAAGCGTTTGGCAACTGATTGCTTTAAATTAAAACGTTAAATTCAATTAATTATTTGCATGGTCATAAAAACATTCTAGTTATGCAAATCAATCGAGAAAAGCAACAATAAAGCTGCCACACTAAAATAGAACAAATTTAAAAAATTAGACGAAGATATTTTTTCTCACTTAATTGTCTCTTATATTTCTGATAAATTGAAGTTTGCGCTACAAATCCACAATATCGAATCACAATTTTCACACTCGACATGCTTTGCTCTAACTATACTAGCATCATCAGAAGACTAACACTAAACACCAACTCTTGGTTCTTCTGTTGTATACATTCGATTTATTCCAATATTTCAATTTTATCCTTTGGACTACGTAATATTTTTTAACGTCAATCTGGGTTTGGTATACTAATTTCACATATATGTTCATAAAAACTTTTTGGAGTCTATTTATTATTCGCTAAGTGCAAGATTCGTTAAGGGACATCTGTTTTGACGATTAACCCAATAGCATTTTTGTACACTACCAATTACCGCCGAAAAAGTCGCGAGAATCGAAAAAAACTGAGACGAAAGTTCGATAGGAAATGCTTTTCTGTTTCGAAAATTGTTTGCTAGGTAAAAAATAAAGGTTTTTAATTTTTTTTTCTCGAAAAGTAGGTGATTTCTTTTCGAAACGCCGATTCCTTGACGCGAATCTACGCCAAAAACTATATTAATTATGTGCTCATCAGACAATGCAGGTGACCTAATTTCTGACGGTGTCTATCGTGATTTTAAATCGGCTGATTATGTTGACATGCCTATACATTTCTGAGACAATTTTATTGGGACGGGCAATCGGAAGACAAATCCCTCGACAGTATGATAAACATATGTGTATCTTCTAATTTTACGTCATATGATAAACCGAGGTGGAAGAAATATCTCCTTTAATGGTAAAATTTGATTGATAAATATATTGCACATATAATAAACCAAAGACATTTAACCTGAAGAGACGGGACAAATGGTTCTTTGTTTTCCCCCAACATTGAGGCACATCTATGGTCGATAGATGTAGCGTTGCCAAATTTTAAGTTTACCAGTTACTGTACATACTTTTTTGATATTAAATTATAACACTAAATAATTATTTTCCCCATTTTTGATTCATCAAAAGCCGATTCTGAAGTTCTTACATGTCAATCTGGCAATGCCGTTTCCCTTGGTTCCGCCTTGTTTTACCCCCAAAAGATTTATAGTATGCACGTAGTAAAGTAACTGCACCAATAGATTGAGAGCATTGGAGGTCGACGACCGACGGCTCTTCCCCATTCGATGTATACTAACTTGGTAAGTAACGTTTCAAAACCAGTGAAGGCACTACTGTAAATATGTTTATCTACTTTAATTATATTATATACCTACCTAATACGGGTACTTATTAATACAATTGCTTTATAGAAATACCCTAACAATTGACTGGTTTCGCCAATCTAAATAAACCAATTACAATTGCCAATACTCTAGATTTAATCTTTTTTTCTAGATATACCAGTTTATTTAGGAGATTTTTTTCAGTGATAGTAGCATTTATAATTAAATGAAAATATATTTTTAATAGGTATTTAATAGAAGAAAATAGTTATTAAGCTACTTTTTGAATATGTCATTAAACAAATATTTGTCATATTTATATGTTTTTAAATAAAATTTGTATGCTTCAGTTCCTTTTTATTTGTCTCAAAAATAATGATAAGCAATTGATTTTTAGGCTAGCAGTGGTATGATTTAATTTTTCGTTTAACCATTGAGAGCAGAAAAACCCTATGTGCCACAAAAACGTTTAAATCGGGATAAAATTGCGTATTTCTGGTATCTCATAAATATCGTCTTCAAATTTGAAGTTATTCAGGAAATAAGTTTTCGGAAATTTTATTTCATTATTAGCTGCTGAATAGTATATTATGCAATGACCATTCATTGCAAATGTAAGTTGAATATACTTTTTTCTACGAATGCCCTGAAAATAGACAAAAACGCACTAAAAACTGCTCTTGAAAACTGGACATTTCAAACATCGCGTGAAAAGTATACTTTGCACACGGCGTGTGCAAAGTATACTTTTCACACACTTATTCGGGTATTTAGATTAAAGGGCTTCGTCTCCGTTTTAGAGCTTCGCCCTCAAAGGTCCCATTACCAGATCTCTAAAAAGGGGGCCCAATTATAGGGCTCCACCCCCCGGGAGCCCCTTTTTACAAAACTGTACAAAATTGAACTCTTATACAAGGGGCCCCCTTTTAAGACTTGGGGCCTCATTTTAGGGCTTCGCCCCCGTGGGCTCCATTGCTAAATCTGTAAAAAATGGGACTCCCGAACCATAGGCCCTATTCTAGGGTTTCGCCTACCTAGGGCCCTATTTTAGGGCTTCGCCCTCGGAGCCTTTTTCAAAATATACCCCACTCCGGTGGCCCCATTTTAGGACTGTGCCCCTAGTTATAGTTTAGCGAGAATCTCTTACTCACGTAGCTTCTTTCATTAGGAATAAAATTTTCTGATAAATCAATAATAAAAATGTTTCCCATATAACATGTAATTTTCTACCAGACTCCCAGTGGGGCACCCTGTATGTAGCAGTCCTAGACAAAGTATAGTGTGCTACACGTGCTGAAAAGACTTTTTGCACTCATGAGACTTTATGACACTCGCTTACGGCTCGTGTCACCAAACTATCTCATTCGTGTGAAAAGTCTTATTTTCAGCACTTGTTGCACAATATACTATTTCTATTATAAAGAAGTCTTTTTTCTACAGCCGCGCGCAAAATAACTAAATACTAAATTCAAATGAAATCGCAAAATCGACGAATGCCGTGGATCCTTATTTTGCGCTCTGGCGCGAACATGGAAAAGGAAATTCTCACTTTTTCCGTCTAGTGTGCTGTATGGTCATGGAAACCGAACATAAATAAATGACAGTCGTGTGTTTGTTACAGTGTGTTGCTGGCACTCCTGTTCTATGTATGCCCGAAGCCCGAACATAATATGTCAAAACTGACAGTCATTTGCAAATTTCAGAATAAGTATAGAGAAAAATGTGCATTTAATTTTAAAAAATGCGGCTGAAGAAAAAGTTCTGTGTGTTTTTCGAGCGCAAAGTAAGATTGCCGTTTTCGAAAGATTACTGCGCTCCGCTACGCGTCGCGCAGTAACATTCTTTCTCAAGCGGCAATCCGTTACTTTGCGCTCTAAATACACAAATAACTAACTATTCGATACGCAAAGTAGTGTCGAAAAGAAGCTCTTTTCGACACTATTTTTGATGACTGGTTGCTATGATATTAACAAAATTGTGCAATGTCAAAGCTTACTAGCAAAAATTTCGACACCGTTTTGAATGGGATTCCTAATAATACAGACGTCAAAAGTGACACGATGGCCGTCCAACTTTTGATCGCGACTTGAATAAATTAATGTTTTTCATTAAAAAACGTGCAAAATAGCACTCTTCGCCTAGTTTTGTTTGGTTTCAAATGGACGTTTTAAAGCCTGAATTTGTGCGACGCGACGCGACGTGTAGCTTTTTTGTATTTCGTGAGGGATTTCCTATAAATATTTTTTATAAACTTTATATCAACGTAACGATGGTCTTGCGGTCTGAGGTATGCAAAATCTCCAGCTATTATCATCCGAACCTGAGTTTCCACAAGTAAGTAAAAGTAAATGAAACACAGTAGTACAGTGGGCACCATTTGGTGATGTGATTAATTAATATTTTATAATACTTACCTATGTATTTGATATTAATGGATATTCTGATATGTTTGCAGTCAGGTACCAACCTCTATTAAATCATTTTTTAAGTGAATACTTCTTTGGTTTCATGGCAGTGGTTTTGCAAGGACACGGAAAAATTTCGTAACACAGCAAAATAACTATTTTGTGTTAACTAACCTTCAGAACCCATATCTAACCCAAACTAACTCAATCTAACCCACACACTATAAATAAAACATAAATATATTTTAAATAATGCACCCGAATGAATACCATCATATTAAATTAAACGTATTTACTTTATTGAAATATTATTATGATGGACTCACATTTTCAAAGTCTACGTCTATGAACTGTCCTTGCTTTCGTTCAGGCGGGGGCGGGCAATACTACATTTAGTAGTGGGGACGAAGTTTGACAAAAGTTTGTACACCATACATAAAAATATAAGGAGGCGGGACATTCGTTTTGTTGATATTTTTGCAAGATTTCGGACTTTTATGAATGAGCTGTCGGGTCTCTTTAGGTTAAATGTTTTTGTAATAAACTGTTGTCTAGAAATAAGATATTTCCGAGATCAATGGAAGATATCGGTTGGAAAACCTTTATCAAAAGTGACCAACCCTAGAAATTTAAATGACCTCCGTGTTATAAGTATTTTCTGTTATTTCAAAAAATGTTTGGAAAAATATTACATAACCAAATGTATATTTTGTGCATTAATATATTTATAATAATATAAAAAACAGTGGGGATTTAGAAAGAATTTTGCTACTTCGATTAGATTAACGCATGCAGTGGCGTAGCTAGAAATGTGGGCGCCGGGGGGCAAGCCTATTCGCTGGCGCCTAAAATAAACCTATATTTTGGGTATATACGCAATTTAATCCAAAAATAATACATCATAATATTAAACGTATATTTTTGAAGTGAAACTTCTTAACGCGCGCCGGGAGTAAAATTTGATGGTCGCGATCCCGACACACGGTGGGCGATCGTAACACATGACGGGCGAGCTGGCAGGGAACGGAAAACCGTCATGGACGTTTATTGTGACATCTTTGTTAGTTTACAAGATAAAAATATGGGGTTTGCTCTATTACC
>MU181917.1:1200659-1213840 GCA_016904865.1 Pissodes strobi
TGTTATATATTTTTTAGTGATTTAAATAGAGATGGATAATAATAGTTGATCAAACTAAACTAACCGTTGAGGAACGGGAAGCCAACAGGAGACGGGATTAGTTTGGTGTTGGTTGACTTGAGCCGCTCTTCCTTTGTAGTGTTAAGGTACGGTGTCCAAGGTGCGGCTGTAAGCGGCGGCTGATCGCGGCGTTTATAGCGGCTGCCTATAGACGCCGGGGTCCAGATGGTGTTCAAGACGCGCCCAGTCGCCGCGGCTGAAATTTGTCCGTCTGCATTTGCGATAGAAATTTCAAATATGGTGGACGCAAAATTGCAAGCGTGTGTTATAAACAATAATGCAATTGTTCAGTGCTTACCTAAAGAAGAGGACCAAAACGAGTTAATTCTATTTGCGAGTCAGAAAAGGCGTAAATGTAGTTCGCTATTTCAAAATCTCGGAAATGAAGGACACTCTTCAACTAGTCGCTCTTCATCATCACAGGAAAATATATTCCCGGAGTTCTTGCTCGTCGTGATTGTAATTGCAACTGCAAGAAGACGAGAAATGACTTGTCGGTACAATTTCGGATTATTTCGGGTGGAAACGAATCGCCGGCGCCCGCGACTGCACTGCCCTCCGAGCAGTCCCGCCGTGATTCAAATGCAGCCGCCTGCGGCTGCCGCTTCTTGGACACCAGTACAACGCAATCACCAGATTACCAGAGGCGCGGCCGGTCGCGGCGGCCGCAGTCGCTCCTTGGACACCGTACATTAACCAGACTTAAGCGTTGGATGTCAAATATGTAACCTTATTTGTTAGTTGCTCATTAGGTGGTCCATGTGCCAGATTTACTCAGCGGATTCATTTTTTTAAAAGGCGTGGGTCTAGGAGTTGGCAGTTATTGTAGGGCGCCACTATTTCCTTTTACAAGAAATTTATCAATTAATATTGATCCTCGAAAATAGAGTAATAAAATACAGAAAAAATACCATAGATATGACTCTCAAGAGATTTAGATATTAAAGGTATTAGTTAAGGAACGGTATGGTCGATACAAACTTACCAAAATAAACATCGGGATTTCAAATAACTATTTATTAAATTATTAAAAACTTACACAAATCCTTTCAAGGCAATAAACTTTTATCTCCAATTATCTTGAACTTAAATAATGAGAAGATTCTCTTATAGGGCATTGTACATATATCTACTATCAGAATAGTCACTCAAATAAAATAGGATACCAAGTTCTAATCTATGTCTTATAACCTTAATATAGCCCACGTCATATTTCGAAAAATCTCAACTAAACGTTGAATTCCTAAAAGTTCGATAAAATGCAGTAGAACACGAGACCCTATAAAGGAAGTATTATACTAAACTAGCTTTATACTAAATCAATAAAATATCCGGTGAAGTAAAAATAAGTATAAATATAGGTAGTTGGTAAATATATGCAGGTACAAATGAAATGATTATTAAACAAAATTAATCTTAATTATATATATGTCAGCGGTAATATCATCATATCAATAAACAGTTAATCAAATGCACTACATCCATAAGGTAATCTATGAAGGAAATAGAAATATATACATATAGCCAGTAAGTATCTATGGGTAAACGAATTGATTATTAAACAGAACTAAGCTAAATAAATCTCATGGCAACGATAATATCATTAGGTCATTAAAAGTCAAAAGGAAATCTAAATCAATGAAATAATCAATGAGATAAATCAATATAAAAAAATTAGCTCAGTTCGAGGTTTTAAAGTGCAAACTTCAAATTACCAATGGCAGCTAAATAAACCTATGCACTGCTATGAGGTGAGCAATTTTTTTATAGTAAACACTTATGGTTTAAGTTGGTAGGTATAATACACAGGTAAATCAGATAATAACGAAGGCATTATCAAGATAATTATCAATTAAGGTAATACCGTATTGTATTAAGGAAAGTCAAAATCAAATAATCGACAAAGATAATAAGAGACTTAATTTCAATTACTCTAATACGATAAGAAATACCCGACATCGACAGTCAGATAAAAGTATATTCGATAAAACCTAAAGATGAAACAAATAGTTTTCATAACATTAACAATATAAATTCTCCACTCGAGATAATATGAGGTATTAAATTTACGGTACGAAAAAATAAATCAATTGATTAGCATAACATTAGTTAGAGTCTTTACGAAGTCAATTGAAAAAGTTGGGACTCTTAATTTCATGCCGGCTTATCTGTTCTCAGGTTGTCGGCGAGCACCACTGATCTATACAAATGGATCAGCATAATGCATGTGTCATCTGCAGAGAAATTGATTACGCGTGGGCGAAATAATGTGTTTGTGCGCACGATTCCCAGTCATATTTTTTGATACCTCGGCATTACTGATCAAGCGCAATAACACTCAATCCGTCAGTTAGGTGTCTAAATCGCCAGCTGTTCAGCCACGCGGTCGATTACAGTCGATTTTCCAGGCCTGTACCGAGCTCGTAGTTTCGTAAATTAGACTCGAATTAGTATCGATTGACGGCAAACCGGGCAAACGGAATCTACGGCCTTCCCCCAAGCTATGCCATTTGCTATTTGTTTTTGTTCGGTTGGGATGCGGTTTGGTTAGTTTTGAACGCCTTCCAAGTGAGTAAGGAGTGTTTGTGTGTGATTTTTGACTATATTTTTAACAACCGAGACTGCTTTTTAGCTTATTGATTGAGTGATCAATTACTGATCATTACATTATGAGTATGCATACTTGTAGATATGGTTAATCTTTGTCGAAGCAAAGTCGCTATCCCGAAAATCTCCTATTTTCAGTAAGTAATAGTACAGGTATTAGTATTATTAAGGCTTAAACATCTAAAATATCTCTAAATAACCCTGCAATAAGCTGTATGACATGATTTTCTAGTAGGGTTGATATCATGATAAGAGTTTTAAGATCCTTTACAGGCCTAGGCCACTATGCGAAAATCCTCCTATTGGTCGATCTATCTAGAAACGATCCGCCTACAAAATAACAGCTGATCAGTTAACCTCATGTTTTAAGAAGCGTCTAGAGATCAGGCGTAACGAATCCACGTCTAAACTTCTGCCTACAAAATAACAGCTGATCACTTAGCGAGATTTCAGTTCATAGTGCACTTGTGAATGAGAGGCGCGTGATTGGTTAGCTACGTGAGGTGAAGCATGTCTCCGCGCTGCAACCAGTTGTTTGCAAGTCAGCAGATGGTCTAGGGATCTGCATGGTTGGCCTTCACTTCGGAGACCCGGGTTCATATCCCGTCGGTTTTGTTTTTTTTAAGTAAACAGTTTTTTTCTTGATTTTTGGGTTTTTCATGGGTATTGCTTGGGTTATTAGCACTTTGTTAGTTTGGGTTAGTTCTTGAGCCCCGGAGCGAACGAAGCGTGCGGAGGGCCATATACTTGTCAATTGCAGGTTTTTAAATCCCATAAATTCACAAGTGCACTACGAACTGAAATATCGCGATCAGTTAACCTCGTATTTTAAGAAGCGTCTATCAAGTGTAATTTTCGATGCGGCGAAACGAATCCATGTATCTACGTTCTAGCAAAACTTCTACAACGCCTCGTTGGTGTAGTAGGCAGAGTGCTTGCCTGTCATTCCTGCGCTGCGGGATCGATTCCCGTCGGTCGCGATAGATGTTTTGTTTATTGTTTTCTATTAACTTACCTTCTTTTCTTAATTTTGCGTTAGTTTAGGTTAGTTTTGGTTAGCACTTGGTTAGTTATTGTAGTCTGAGCCCCGTAGCGAGCGAAGCGAGCGGAGGGTCATGCAAAGCCATAATAATACCTATTATTCGTTTCGCTGCTTCGAAAATTACGCCTGATCTCTAGACGCTTGTGTATTTTATTCTGTTTTGTCTGGTATTTGCTTTTAAGGCGCCACAAGAACCCAATGAACACATATATATTCATCCATGGTATTTATCTATGATTTACTCAAATGTTTTAGGCAATATATGGTACAAACTTAGTTTTTCATTGAGATTTTTACCAAATAACAATGTTTGTGCAAGTGATTGTTGAGAGTTGTCTTCCAAGTGAATTTAGTAATGTACTATGTACTAAAGAAGTTTTGATACAAAAATCAAAATTATTATACCAAAATAAATTTATAAGTACGGACCTGCTCACGTTCTCGAATTACAATAAGCATTGTTACAGTGCGCAAACGCAATCATCCCGAGATTTGCTAGAGTTTGTTTACATTTTGACGTCGTAAATTAGCCATTTCCGTGAAAGGTTATTGCTTATCCATTCGTATAGATCAGTGGCGAGCACCTACACATAGTAAAATAGAAATTATTAAGAGTCCCAACTTTTTCAGTTGACTTCGTAACGACTCTACAAATAAATCAGAGTCTTCTAAAATTACTAAATTAAATTATGACATTAATGAGAATAGATCGGTATGATATAATATTTGAACTAAAGACAGTTATTAGCAAGTTAAGGAAACAAATGCAGCAACTTAGTATGTGACTTACGCTAATAGCATAACGTTAAGATAAATGTATGTTGTACAAGAAGGTTAAGTCAACTAATTACGATCCCATGGTTAGGCATCAGATATTTGAGATGATATCAGACAAGATACTAAAGAATTTAGGCATTTCTAAACCAACCTATGATAATAACGAGAGCGGATTTGAGATGAGATAATGCTAGGCCCAAGGTCATTTATCAGTAAGTTAATAAACTAAAACGGTAATAATTATCTGTAAACGAAAACAAAAAATAAGGATCCTATACACGATATAAGCAGTAAAGGAATGACCTGCTGTCATTTGATTATATATGCATTACATAATAGATATTTATGTTATAAGCACAGATTAAGGATCATAATAACGATCATTATGGTATTAGCCATGAATCAGACGAGACGTTAGCCGAGTCTGATACCATGGCGTGTGCCATTATGATTGTTTATGATCCGAATTTCATACAAAATTTTATATTCCAACGATTTCCTTAATAAAATGATATATGGCGGTAAGAAACATACGATAATCAAACAAATGACCTACAGCCATTTGATTATATATGATTTTACTTTATTTTGGAAGACTTGTTGACAATGGTGCTCCCTGGAAGTAAGTCTCCACCATGTTGCGTCACCCAGACAAAAACGGCCTTGGTATGGCTAATTGACGGCGAAATTAGCTTAGGTCAGCGTAAAATTCTACCTCACAGAAGAAACTCGATCCCATAGAAGGAATTCGAGCCCATATAAACAATTCTGTCCTTCGGAAAAACCCTAGTTAAATGATCAATAATTTCAGTCTTCTTAAATAGAAACACTCGAATATACCTTTCAACAAAGGGTCACCCACTGGTTCATCAAACAATCTTTATGAACGATATGGCCAGTAATTTTAGGAAATATGCATTCTAGTAAATTTGATTTATATGGCAATGACATAGTTGGACCTGAGGGTCTGAAATAATGAAGATACATTCCGATACGGAAACCTGCCTGCTCGCCTTGAGCGTTCAGGAGAGAAGAGCTATTAATTTTCTCACAAACGAATATTATCCCTTTGTCAAGTGGCACATTAAGCGGATGTACCGTAGCTGTCATGCAGGTTCGAACACCTGGAGTAAGGTCGCGAGAAGTAAGGTAGCAAGAGGATCGATAACACAAATTAACCAGTAAAATGAGCAAATCGCAATATTGTATTCAGTAACATTTGCAACATTACAGTAGATAGGTAAATGTAATATGGCGTCAGAAAGGTAGTGTCTAAAATAATGTCTATATCCCTTCGATAATTTTTTAATCTGTACTCTGTCATCTTGTAACTCATTACTGGGCTATGGACAGAGAAACCCTTTCCATACCTGCATAATATGGTCAGTTTGCCACAAAATTCAACTAACACCAATAAATAAAGTTTTATGAAATTAATATATTGTTAGTACAATTATTTCAACTGACACTCAGCCGATTGAAAATTGAATTATGCTTCCCTGTAGGTGCAAATCCACGAAAAGAATGAAGTCGTTGGTTGGAGTAATGTTTAGAAATTGATATCTCGGCTCTGAGCTAATCTACAATAAGTAGAACCATAGACGAAACCATATGGTTTCATCTATGGTAGAACTGAGACGAAGTGAAGGGAGGCAAGCGATGAAGGGCATTTTTGAATGTGATCGCTTTGATGGCCAGCTAGGTTACGCAGTCTTTAATCTTATTGATTATCTTTTATGAAGCTATGTCAGAAACCTAGTGCACAAAAATAAACCAAAGAAAATTGATATTTTAGACCGGGAGCATATAATAGAAAATATTTCGACACCGATAAAAATGTGCATGCACCGAGAATGTATTAATTAGTGTGGGTTAGCCCATAATTCGAAGACTGTTGACTTTAGACATACATTGTTCTATATAACTATTGTTAGTTTGGGTTAGTATATCTTATTTTTATAACATCCTGCATACGCCCATTCATGCCAAAAATATGCGGAAGTTAAAATAAAAATCGACGTGCCTTAGCCTTAAGGTCCGTTTTCACGCCCCTGCAATTTGCGCCAATTTACTTGTGCATACTAGTTTGCGTAAGTAAATTGGTACATGAAAACTAAAATCGTTTACTTGCACAAGCTAAAAAGTTTGACTTGAGTAAAATATGGGTCGCCAGATAATTTACTTGTGGTTGGCACAAATGCATGACCATGTAAACGGCACTCAAACTTGACGCCTGCGTAGTGGCAGTGAATTCTGGTCTTCAGGTGCGTATGGTTTTTGTATTTCGGTTTGCTGTGACTAGCTGACTATATACACATCGAAACACTTTATAAGTAATAAGTACCTTGTCTGTTTTGTGTGTCAATATGTCTATAAAAGAAAAAGAATTCAAGCAGAGAAACCGTGGTGAAGAAAATAAACTCGATGAGAATCACATGTAGAAAATAATTGAAAAAGGTTATTGCTTCTGAAAGGTCCGGTGGCGGTGCAGACGACATATTATATGTTCCACATTTATACTATGAATTAATGAGCTTTCTACGGGACCAGGAAACTCCAAGAAGTACTCTATCGAATATGGACGAGGGGAACACAGCACAGCCTAATTGAGTCTCAATAATTATTATTTATCGGTTTATTTGCTTCATATTCATGAATATATTATTGTTAATACTAGTAAATACTTAAGTTGTCTTGATGTAGGTACATAGTCTACCACGAAATATACTTATATTATTTTTGTTACATTTTCATTATAAATCATGTTTTATTGTCATATCACCACATATTGAAATAGTTTTCAAAAGCTTTCTTCACATCTTGTGCTTGGGTACTATGTTGTCGTGTCCATGCGCAGGTAATTACGAAAATCGTTTGGTTCATTGCTTCATTCCTTATTTAAATTAATATGAAAGTGCGTGGCCTTCTTTTCAATCAGACATTTTTGTGGTCTTCTTGGTCGTATCTCTTTTTTCATATTTACCTTTTTAACTAAGCAAACCCTAGCTACTGCTAATAATTCGTTTTCCTGGTTCATCATGAATTTTTCAAGTGCTCACTGCTCGCACACGCGATATTCTATAAGCAGAGATCTGAACTTTACTAAATTTTGAGCAAATTTCGCTGATCGTAAAAACGAATTCAAACAATTAAGTTTCATTTGCGCAAATTAGCATGCACCAGTCACTTTGCGCAAATTGCATGAGCGTGAAAATTCACCATTTCTCAAAAAAAAAATGTACCAGCTATTTATCTCAACCTATAATAATAAAAGAATAATAAAGTTTTTCATTTTGTAATAATGTAAGCAACTGCATAAAGCAGCATAATATGATCATTTAACTTAAACGGAGGAAGAGACTCGAGAACGTTTGCATATCATTGTAAAACTTCTTGAGATAGTAATTTTATTACATTTTTCGTCAAAAATCCTTGACAATAAAATTAATGTATAGCAGTTTTGACCTTTGCCAGACATAATTAATGCTATTTAAATGTATTTGACTCTGAATCAAACAAAATCATCTATACATAAATCTCGGTCAAGCGGAACGCAGAATACAAAAACGCTTGATATATTGTGATTGTTTGCCTTTTACACACGAAAGCTGAGGTGTTATCTGCCAGCTAAAAAAAAATCCCCCACTTGAGCAACATTTAACGGGGCCCTGGCATTTGACCGTCCAACAAGCAACAAACTGTCGTAAATCTTCGCCGTCTAGACAGCTGTTGTGCGCTTGGGGGCAACAGATCATCCTAAAATCCGAGCTTCCGTATCAAAGCTAAGAGGAAAATTTCAGAAAAAATTTAACAGCGCAAAATTTGTTTCTACTTTTTGATTCGCATAAATATAGAGAAGATATATCACAGCTTGCCCTACTTATTCCGTCAATCCGATTAGTATTGCTCATTACAGAATTGAATGCTGCAATGGGTCCAATACAGCATTATGAGGATTGCTACAAAATACACCATTAATATTTTTAATAACGAGTAAGTGAAACTGTAAGAGAGCATTGCCATTATGCATTTATTGCTAAGTAACCACGACTATATTATCATAAATTTAGTATTGAATGGGGTGACTCACAGGCGAGCCTCGCCGTTGGGATCTCGGAAACTGTAAGAGAAAATTGTATTTATCAAAAATTAACTCCAGAGGATTGCAATGAGCTTGAGCATACAATATAAGTTTTGGTGGCTAGTATCTTATTTCCTTGAAGCTGAGAATATTCGTATATGTCCTTATTTTCGTTGGAAGTTTAAGGCGCCTTTCAGCAAAATGTATTGTATCTCGAAACTGCATGGTTGCTCAGATGTCAGTTAAGGTCATTTAGAAGATTTCTTAAAGCAATGGCCAGCGTATTTTTTAAGATTGGATGGAGCAGTTAACAAAACTATTTTATGAACTGTTGATGATCTATATGCCCAAGACGTAGACTATTTTGACCATATTTACACCCATAACTTCCATTTTGTTAAAAAAACTCGTCATTTTTATAGATGTGATTATGACTAGGAAACATTTACCATTAATTATCCCAATTGTTACATAAATGAGACCGAAATACTTTTCGATATAATATTACTAGATTTTTTTGGCCAACAGATTTTTCCTCAAATTGTTAGACACAACGTTCTTAATAGTTCAGGAGACAGTGAATATTTTTGGCACACATTTTCCCAGTCCGCAAACATCTATAGAATTAAATGAAGAGTAAAGGCTGTGTGCATGTACGAAATATAGTAATGAAACAATCTTTGTATATCATGCAAAATTTAATCCAAAGGGACTTCTATAAAGAGCGTAACAGAGCGCTTTCGGCCGTATCAGTGTTACTTGTCAGTGGAAAAAGGACATATCCATGGAAGCAAACAAACAACACAAATCGACAATGGTCACAATTAAATTTCACACATCCTCCCTTTGGATTGAATTTTGCATGATATACAAAGATTGTTTCATTACTATCTATAGAATTGTAGAGTTCTTAATTCTAAGCAATATTTTCTATTCAATCGTTGGTTTTCCGATGGGTTGAGGTCTAATATCCCTCAGAAGGTACGAATACGCACCACTTTTCTCCATTGATAAAAATGGTTTTAATAGCAAGGGTGAGTAGCCTGATCTGTAAATAATGGAAATATGTCTGGCAGGTGAAAAACTGAAAAATTAAAAAAAATAATAATTTTCCTTATATGGCAATTCTGAAAAATAGTCAGATGAGAGTTTGTATTATAACAATAGCTATAACTATCATGCGAGACCTCCAAAGCCTTGGCAGACTTGTCAATGCTCGTTAGGCGTGCTCAATTCGATACGTGCCTTTATACAGATGACGATTTGTGTCATACCAACATGTCTTTTAGCATTAAGCATTAAAAAACAATTATGCACTGCATAGAGTACAGAATTATGTTTTTCTACTACCGTGCGTAAAATACTCACTTTACGCACTCTCTAAGATTCGTAAAGTAGGCCTTTTTAATGTGCAGTGCGTAAAGTAAGGTATTTTACGCACTAGTGTGTAAAGTAAAGCTGACATATGTTTTGACGTTTACTGACATAAAATAATTTATTTTACGCACTAGTGCGTAAAGTAATATAACATTATTTTTATTTTTTCATATATTTTTCGATAGTAGAAAAAAATTTGTATGCTACTCATGTGTAAAGTACCCTTTTTTTATTCATGGGATTGTCGCATTCGCCTACGGCTCATGCGACAATATTCCCATTCATTTAAAAAAGATTCACTTTACACACTTGTTGCATAAATAACTATTGTGCAGCTTAAAAAATATTTTATTATGAAGTCACAAATTTTAATGAAATTTTTAGAAAAGTTTATACCTATTTGATATCTAACGTCAAGAAATCGGTGCACAAACTGAAACTCATTAAATTCTTCTTCTGCTTCATTGTCGACTTCGTTATCACTTTCTTGACGATACTATTTATCAGTATCATCTTTCTCGTAGCTGTCGTCAATATCATCAGTGTTCTCTTGTTCGAAATATTCGGTATATTTAGAAAACAAGAACATTGATCATATTGACGACAGTTACGAGAAAGATGATACTCATAACGAGTATCGCCAAAAAAGTGACTACAAAAGCGATCAAGAAGTCGACGTTGAAGCAGAAGAAGAATTTAATTAATTCGATGTTTAGCACCAATTCCTTGAAGTCAGATATCAAATGTAAACTTTTATATAACTTTCATTAAAATTAGTGACTTTATAAATAATAGTATATTATGATAAAAGGGCCATCAACAGGGCCTCAAAACACGACGCGCAGCGGAGTGTTTTGAAAGTCGCAAGGGCTTTAAAGGCCTCTTATACACGCAATCATACGCTATTTTTTATTACGAATGCATCATATTCTCAAAAAGGTTTTACTTTTCTGAGTTACGTAGTTACTATTTAGAATAAAAGAATGTTGTTTTTAAATGTGTTCCTTCATTTGAATATTATTGTCCTTCCAATTCGTTTTTTCCTATCCTTTGTATTTTTTGATAAAGACCAAACCAACGTTAAAATAAAAATGTAATGAAAAAAAAGTTTATTTCCAAAAATGATCAAAACCAAAAAAAAATCAACCAAAAATATATAAATATTGGTCAAAGAAAATAATTTAAAACTATATATAGCATTAGTGAAGTAATGCTATCCTACGAAGCGCTTGAACACCCCTGTGGAAGAAATATGATAAATGAATTGAAAAACTATGAGAATATATCTAGAGAAATAGCCAATCAAAAAAATAGGGGGATCTTTGTACTTAGATGTAAATCGGAAAAATTAAAGCCAACTTTTTTAAACTTAAAAACTTCTCATATAAAATTTGAAAATATAAGCCCAGAACGAAAATACCAAGATCACGTATTTTCGAAATTTATTTTTACCACTATAAGCTTATTAATATCAGAAACAATTACATCATTAAAAAGTTTATCTCACGAGCTTAATAGTGTTGAATTTCGAATAAAACAAGCATTGACAAATGAAGTGTTTAACTAATTTAAAAATCAAAATAGTGCAAAAAGTGAAAAAATCTTTCAAAAAATAAAATTGAAAATAAAGAAGCTCATTTCAAAATGAAAAACTGACTCTAAAAGAACACCACAATTATGGCTTAAAAATCTTACTAACAAACAAATTCTTGGTTGTGCATTAAATGGGTTGAGTTTAGGTCCAAAATTTGCCATTGAAGTTAAAAATAAAAAAAGTCTACCAACCAACACACATTGAGACTGGCATTAGACAAGGGTGCGGAGAAAGACCAACTTAGAGCAAAAATATATAATATTATAACCAATTTCCAAATTAAACTAAAATGTCAACATAATAAAACTGATGATCTCACAAAAAACTTAACATTTCTTAAAACTATATTCTGATTTAAAAGTTCTAAAAGCAGATGAAACTAATATGACAGTGGTTATGGGCTCAAACGAATATGAGCAAAAAATTAAAAATCATCTAAATGACAAAAAAGCTTATAAGCAAATAAAATTAGATCCCACAAATCAACACCAAAAAAAGAACAATGAATTAATAGACACTTGCGAAAAAAGTTGTATATCTCTCCAAATGTAGCAAAAAAATAGTGGTTTCCAAAGCTACATAAAGAAAACATTCCACTAAGACCAATAGTATCACGTATCCAATCACCATTCACTCCCTTATCATCATTCTTAAAAAAAAAATCTTAGCAACATTGTTTAAAAAAATAAATATTTTATAAATGATTCAAGAGATTTCAAAGAAAAAATTAAAAACTTCAACATATCTACAGAAGATATACTAACTTTCCTTGATGTCATATCCCTCTATACAAACGTGCCCCAAAAATCATAAAAAAATGGGATGGAATTAAAACATTTACAGATATTCCACAAAATGAGTTTATAAATGCTGTTGACCTTACATTAAACTCAACTTATTTTTTATACGAACATCAAATTTATAGGCAAATTGAAGGGTGTGCTATGGGATCATCAATATCAAGTATAGGTGCTCAAATTGTCATGGCGGACCGGGAAGAAACCGTCTTAAAAAAATAGATTTCGAAGTTCCTTTCTTTTACAGATATGTTGACGACTGCATCACTGCAGTGCATAAAAATCAAATAGAAATCATCCTTAAAAAATTCAGTACATACATACCACAAAAATCTCCAATTTACAATTATTGAAGTCGAAGAAGAAAATAAAATTAACTTTTTGGATATAACACTGCATCACCAAAATGAAAAAATAAAAACCGAATTGTATACGAAAAAAACGGGGTCTTTCAGGTATTTAAACTTTCTTTCTAGTCATCCCATTTCCCAAAAAAAAATCAGTTATAACAACTTAAAATAACTCTATCTGCCTTTTGTAAGTGGCCTCTCTCGGCAGTTTCAAAACTTATTATATAAAAGAACACAATCTTTTATAAAAAAAAATTAGTAGGCTAAAAACAAAAACTCAAAAAAATAAAAAAGTAACATCGTCTATGAAATTCACTGTAATAACTGCAATGGTAAGTACATAGGACAAACAAATCAATATCTCGAAAACCTCGTTAAAAGTCATAAATATGACAAACGAAATTATACCGCCTTAAAAACTCACGAACAAACAAAAAAACATACATTTAACTATAAAGATTACAAAATACTACTGACTGAACAAAACGCAAAAAAG
>MU181917.1:1214240-1225927 GCA_016904865.1 Pissodes strobi
ATCAGGGCTCCACGAGAAGTTCCCTTTTAGGGGATTTATCACTCCACTCTATCGGGAAAGGTATGGCCCTTTGTTCTGATATCCAATGAATAATTTGGGTGCTTCCGTTGGCAGGAAATGATTGATTAATAATATTCTTTTGCGGTGTTTTTACGAGAAAAGCGTTCTTGCTTATTCGGTATTTGCACGATGACAAAATATTATTTGCATCTCTAGATGCAGATGTTTAGTGCGGTGATAAGCAAAGTTTCTTTCAACTTGTTCCACTCCTGTATAAATTTAATTTAGATTTAGTAAGTTGTGGTTTGTAAAAGCAGTGTTGTCCTCATTTGGATTGAACCATTATGGTTGTTGCGTACCTTATGCATTTTTTTCCTAAAGACATTTTAAACATTATCAATATATCCTGGAGTGTTAAATCAACTTGTACCTTAGATTGCCTTTTTCTGAAGTTTCAAATTCAGCAGAAGGTGTTTGACACGTCGTGTATATCAATCTGTTTCTGAGTAAGCAGGGATGTTTCAAGCTGCTTGTAAATAATTAACTCCTTGTTGATTAAGAAAAGTCGCTCATGAGTCAGGATAAGTGTTTTCTTTTTATGAATGACCAAATTAAGTCAGAAACAGGTAACTGGTTTAATATACTCATCCAAAACGAATTCAGTTGCATTTTCTCTCTTTCATATATCGATCTTCTTTTCAGTTTTCACTGGTTCTCACAATATATTTTGTATCGAGAGTTTTCCTTTGCATAATTTTATCTAAATTCCTTTAGCATAAATTCTGTATGTTATACTAGGTATTGTAGTATCAAAGTTCTAAATGGGTAACAAATTTATTTACAGATGAAGTAAAACTTTTTGTCTGCTACTCTTGAAGGTATTATGATATTTATCTTTAACTAATAAATTACTAATTAATTAAGAAAATTAATGCAGCCTTTAAAGATACTTTTCTTCTTGAATAAGAACAAATTATTGACCTTAAAAATGCACATAAAAAAAATCTCGATTAGTAAAGTTAGGTAAACTTAAAGGCAATTAATATTTTAGGGGAATTCTATTTGTCAACGCACAATATTAATAGGCATGAAAGTCACTTAAACTTACAAGTTCAGTTTAAATATTTCTTTAAGGGGGAAGGGGGTAAATTTAAAGTAAAAAGTATTTCTGAAACTCTTGACGAGTTACAAATTTTAATTACACGAGGAGTGAGGGTAAATAGTGAAAACATTCAATGATGCGCAGTTTTCAAAACCGTTTCAACAAATGAATTCAAAGGCGAGGCACTGCAGGCACCTATCAATTGTTATTTTTATAAAATAAAAATATCCAAAAAACTGCATTAATTTCCTAATAAACTCGAATTATTCTTTTATTTAAGACGGGTGCCATAAACGACTAAAATTCGTCAGTACTCATTGCCGCACCGTATACAACAAACTTACAATCAACCTTGCTTTTCTCCCTGGTAAGAGCCAAGTGAGTTCAGATATGTACAACATTTTACGATAGCCTCCATGCGCCTGAAAATTTTATTTTTCCAAAATATGAAACTTAGGCCAAAATACTAATTTCTCATTTACATAACACTCTCAGCTTAAGAAAACACTTCATGAATGTTAGGGTCAAATGGTTAGGCCTTACATTAATAGTGTCGTGCTTATGAAAGGAGAAGCCGTTAACAAGTTTCGAGAGGTAGTGAAACGGCAAAGGGTTATAATGATATAAGTGTTATTATGTAGTATGGCCTAGGAATATTTTAATGAAAGGGTTAGCATTCCTCGATAAATTTAACACTACTATATAATAGATTAATCGTCTTGAGAATTTCTGTTTATTCAAAGCAAATGTACAAAAGTGTATGAGGCTTAGAGTTATTGCTTCTTAAATGTTTACAAAACCTCTTCTATATAATCGCATAGAAAGCATGGAGAAAACGACAATATCAGTAATAAGTGAATACTACAGTTAAATTTAATATCACACCTCTTCATTTCCCAATAAAAAATAACCACAATTTTCTCTATATAGTGTGACCACGAAACAGCTTGCCATATCTGTATTAATAACTATATCGGCATACAATTTTATAAAGTATAGAAAGCTTTTATCACCTCGGGTTTTAGCGGAAATTGCACTACTCTTTGTTACCACGTAAATTTTCTGGTGTTATCATATTGTAGGTAAAATTTACGTCACAATGGTATGTGATAATATGAGGCTTGGTTTGAATATAACAGTTGAAAGACTTGCTTGTTTTTATGCTGGATAAATTTAATACTTATTAGCCTCAACAATAAATAAATAAGGAGTTTGGAAGTATGTGTATGTACCTGTACGCATATATATGTATTATTTTATTCATGATACAATAATTTAGGAAGGTATGCTGTTGCGCAGACGTCGGCCAGATTTATTTCTCATGACGTCACTCAGTGAGTAAATATTATAAACAGCCTGTACTGGCTCGTAGTGGATTAGCTGTAGTTTGTATTCTAGTGTGTTTATTTACTGCACTGAACATTTAATAAAATGTTAAAGGAATGTTTCAATGATTTTTTCAATCCTTTGTACAACCGTACAATTATTATTAGTGGTGTGAGGTTACAATTAACTTAAATGCGCTGCGTCGTGCCTTGTCGCAATAGTGGCAATCATTCTGACAACTTTGACCCGTCTACCATGTTTTTCACGTTTTCAAAAGATGATATCGTAAGCAGATTGTGGGTTAATGCTTGCTGCCAGGACAAGTTCAAAATATTTCTGGGAAAAGTACTATTAATGGAATTTGAAATATAAGCTTTTAAGCTTTATGTCGAAAAAAGGTTTAAAACTTAAATCAAACTCGATCCCTTCAGCAAATTTACTACTAACAAATCATATGCAAAAAAATACTTACATCCAATTTAATTTACTTGGTCTCAAAAAAAAATCTATTCTTGAACCAACAATTATAAGAAAAAATTTCAATCGAATAGTACCTATTTTATTTTAGATTTATCGATCAAAAATTAATCAATCCTTGTATATAATTCATCAAAGATTCCATAATTCTTATAACCAATAAAATATACTCAAGCTAATCTTGGTATAGTTATTTTAAGAATGTTTAATTTCAAGCTCACATAATATTGAGGCAAATAATTAAAAGGCCATAAGTCGATTTGTTGTGATTTTAACATTTTTATATATCTCAGTATAAAAGAAGCCTAAAGAAACATGGTTAAAAAGATATAAGTGCATTATGCTAGACATGTTTGAAAATTGTACAAAAAAAAGTCAACTTTCCCTGAAGTTTCCGGTTCGGTACAGTAAAAACTCATATTATGTTTATTAATAATATTTCAGATAAATTTTATAGTTACCAGTAATACTAATGACATAAGTCCACTTAGACGTACTCCAAAAATTCTGCCCCTATTATAAATTTAGGCTTATACTCTCTTTCCATAAATTAATTGCATAGTGTACTTATGTTTTCCGAAATGTAAATCATATGTATACTTTTAAATCAAAAAGCAATAGAATCATAAATATATTTATTCCCTTTTTACTGATTGATACTGAACATAAAAATACTTTTTGTTTATCATGACACAAATTATTAATTATTTTCAGTTAGCTTCGTTCTATCGTTTATTTCTAAAGTGATTTTTAAAGTGATCGACTATTGATGAACTTGAACAGTAGTGATATGGCAGGTTAATTAGGGGGTCTACCGGCTGAAGTTAGAGAACCATACCCACCAGCCCTTTTTATAAATTTGGTGATGCGACAATATCTCAATAAAATAAAACAATGTAAAATATTTTTTTAAACGTTAAGCGGCTTACCAGCTGTTTTTTCGAAATCTTCGAAACGATCAACTGCGTTGGATCAAGAGATTCATAAAAGATTACCAAAAGTAGCCCCCACTCATTTTAGTTACAATGGCAAGCTTGTAGAAGTCGTTTTTGAATTATGAAACTGGTCTTTGCTCTACCGGATATTTAAATATGCTACAACAAGAAACTGATTTTAATCTTCTGTTACTCATTTTCTCACAAATATTTCCATTTTGTGATAGTTTATTTTGCTTCCTACAAAGTGAAACACGTGATTTTGTGTAAGAAATAATTAAGAAATCAAGTCAATAGTTTTGTCTATAAACTATTTGATGAATTTGGCTTAAATTCGAAAATTTAAAAATTTTGTCCAGAGAACCGAAAAGAAAAAGAACACGAACGGAAGGCTTCTGATGGCTATACTCAAACTAAATCCAAAACCTCAAGCTTGCGAACTGTTTGATGACATCATCGACAATAATTCGGCTCACATAGACGATAGGTTTAATAACTTTAAAAGTTTAAAATTTCTGGAGCTTGTCAACTTCAAAGAAAATAACGGACTTTCAGGACAAACTTTTGATTCTTTATAACAATATTATCCCATCTTTTTTTACTTTCCCGCATTGCATTTTGAACTGGGTGCTATATACAATACTTCAGAAAGCTTAAGTAAAACTAGTGTTAGTGACTTATTAAGATGAATCAAAGAATGTAGGACTACATCATGCTTGCCCCGAAATGCTCAAACTTTGTAAACTTTCACTTACGATACCTGCGACAAGTACGCCAGCACAATGTAGTTTTTCTACGGATTAAGACTTTGATCAGAAACTCTACTGGAAAAGAAAGTCTTTCTCCTTTGACAATGCTTTCTATTGATCAGGTACTACTTCAGGAACTTTTTGAGGAACTCAATTGTTACGACCGAAGATTGGAGTTGCATTTTAAATAAGATTAGTTCTCAGTAGAATAATCATAAATTTTAAAATTTTTTCCTTAAAGTAATTTTATTTTGTATTATAAGGCAATTTCGAAGAAACACCAATAAAAAGTTGCTACCGTGTATAATCTGAACATCTCAACAGGTCGCGGCTGATATTTCCATTATTCGTTTAAAATTGTTCCACAAAATCATTGTGCACTTCGTAAAAATTGTTTTTAAGAGTACCAGTGGAGATTCGTTCTCGTTAATGAATTTTTGGATCGTGAATTTTTAAAATGATTAAACACAAAAAGGTTAAACGTGCATTCAAAAATATATGCCCTACTAGCGTTATAAATATTGAGTGTTTTTGTGGAAAGAAGATTATTAAATAACGCCCTAATTTTAATATATTAAAAAATACCACAATTCAATATCAAAAATAATATTTCATATCCATCGAAGTTGTCTATCTTATGATGTGGAAAACAGAAAACCCTCGGACCCGTCAACTTTAATTCAAGGGTGTCATATTTTTTTTGTATAATCATTGCCCCAGATTCACTAAGCGGGCGTGACACACCTTATTGGAAAGAGGTATCATTTTAAGGGGTCTTCAATTACCTTTTCAATGCCACCTTATTTTTTAATCTTGAATAAGCAGTTCTCGAGAAATTAAGGTTTAAAGGGGATGTAATCTTAAGAATGCAACAAAACTGATAAAGAATATTTTCAGTAAACAAGTCGAAAAATGCGAATCCATTATACCATCTATCCATTTTTTCGTGTGCATCCCATGAACTTTAACCAATTTCGTAGAAATTACGGTTTAAGAAACCAATAAAAACTTGCCACCCTGTCTAATCTGAACATATACCGCTCGCGGCTGATATTTTATTTCGGATATACGTTTAAAATTGCTCCATAAAATCATCATTAAATAAACGAATTCCTTCAGATCGCAGAATTCTATAAGCACGATGCCATCACGAAATAGTCCATAGACCATAAGATACGATCTCGCATGCTACATATAGTCGCGCGTCGGTCTCCACTAGACAAAAATTCTTTTAAAAAAATACCAGTGGAGTTTCGTTCTCGTTAATGAATTTTTGGTTCATGAATCTTTATAACGATTATGGCCAAAATGTTTTTATGGAAACAAGACTATATAAATAACGCTTTAATTTTAGTATGTTAAAGAATTTGAGCCATTTAATACCTAAATTCAATATCAAAATTAACCTTTCATACATTGTAATTATGCAGGGTGGTCCATTGAGAACTTTCCACCGAAGTTCTATGTTATGATGTGGAAAACAGAGAACGCTTGGACCCGTCAACTTTAATTTCAAGGGTGTCATATTTTTTGGTATAATCATTGCCCCAGATTCAACCTCTAAGCGGAGGTGGCTAACATCATTTTAAGGGGTCCTAAATTTGAACGCCAGCTTATTTTTTAATTTTGAATATGCAGTTCTTGAGAAATTAAGGTTTAAAAGTGAAGAATGTAACAAATAACAAACCTAATAAAGAATGTTATCAGTAAACAACTCGAATAAAAGTGCGAATCCAAGCATTATTACTAACAAAAAAATTAAGAATTTTATCTATTTTAATACTTTCTTTGCTTCTGTAAACATAGTTTTATTTTAAAATGGTTTACACTATTCAAGAGAAAATTGAAATTATTTCGCTCTATTTTCAAAACAATGATTGTGCCATGGGTGCTGCAAATGTATTTGGTGTTCATCATTCAGACAAAACAAGAGAAGGTTGAAGGGTTGTTTATAATCCAATTAGACAGTTGAAATAGCTGGATACATCATGATAAAATCTACTGTAAGTACAAGCAGATTATCAGGTGTTCAGCATACAACCATTCAAAGAATATCAAAATTGAATAAATTTCACGCCTATTAAATTCAGTAAGTTCAGGAACTATACGAAGATAATAACGATTGACGTTGTTCACATCCATTGTCCAGAAAAGCTAAACGTTTGTCTAGGAATTTTTGAAGATTATATTATTAGCCCATTCTTTTTTGCTGGAAATCTACACGGAAAAATCTATTTAGATTTATTGGAAAATGCCATTGACCCAGCTTTATTACAAATAAATCAGCAAAATAGCCGCCACAATGCCGAAGACATCATTTTTCAACCAGATGAAGGCCTACACACGCGGCACCCGTAAGATAGTTTTTAGATGAAATATTTCCTGAACGACAAATTGGGAGGAGAGGACCCACTGAATGGTCGGCACGTTTCCCAGATTTGTCCACCCTGAACTTTTTTTAGGGAGCTATTTAACAGCTAAAATTTATGCGACACAAACTGAATAAATCACTTGTACACGAATGTAATCTAATAATAATATTAGAGAACACTTTAAACAATGTCTCTACTACTGTATGGAGGTCGGCATTTTCAACTTCTATTAAATTACGTTGGGGTTTGGAACCTTCGGCAACATGCACTAAAACAGAGTTTTATCCACAATACCGAAACAGAATTTTTGCACTCGACGCGCGTTTCGCTAACCATGTTAGCAACTATTACCAACAACTTGAAGGTACGGCAATGGGCAACTGTTCTTAGCTAACCTTTTCATGAGTAAATTTGAAAATGAAATCAGTGAGGAGTTCGAATATTTTCCAAGGGTATGGTACAGGTATGTGGATGACATTTTCGCGATTTTCGACACTAAAACCGCTAATGTTGAAGATTTTGTAACAAAACTAAACAACCGTTTCCCCACCATTAAATTTACTTATGAAGTCGAGAACAATGGCCAGCTACCATTTTTGGATACTTTAGTGATTAGGAACGATAATAACACACTAGAATTTGATATTTATAGAAAAAATACTGCCACTAACCGATATATTCCTAATGACTCCTTCCACTGCGACCAACATAAAATGGCCAGCTTTCATTTTTTAGTACACCGTTTGGTTAACTTTCCTCTTAGCAGAGAAAGATTTAATAATGAAAAGGAAACTATTAGGAATATAGCGAAAATTAATGGTTTTAATACTAACTTAATAAATAAACTAATTAATAGGCATTTGTTTAGAAAGACCATTCGTGATTCCACTTCTTTCGTTAATCAGGATGAAAATACAAAATACGTTTCGATACCGTATAATCCTCAGTATACTAGAGGACTCCAAAAAGTTTTTAAGGAAGTAGGTTTAAAATTAGTATATCAGACTCAGTTCAATATTAAGAAATTATTAGGTGGTCCAAAGGACAAAATTGAAATATTGGAAAGAAGTGGAATATATGAAATTGGATGTATGGATTGTAACCAAAAATATGTTGGGCAAACTAGAAGATCTATACAGACTAGATTCAAAGAACATTTAGCTCATTTAAAGTATGGTAGAACAGAAAAATCAAGTGTTGCCGAGCATGCTTTTGATAATAATCATAGAATAACAATTAAAAATTTAAAATTAATTCATAATATAACTGATAGGAGATTATTAGACGCATATGAAAGTATGGAAATTATTAAATGTAAGAATAGTTTAAATAGAGATAGAGGGCCTATTCCGTATAGTCCATTGTATTGGTTAATCAAGCGTGACTAGCGGGATCCCAGGATTGGTTCTGTTTGGTTCCGCTTGATTAAGCAAACAGTAGTATAAAAGGGAGTTAGGTAGATTTTAATTTTAGTTTTAATCATCTCCTGATGATGCTAACATGGTTAGCGAAACGCGCGTCGAGTGCAAAAATTCTGTTTCGGTATTGTGGATAAAACTCTGTTTTAGTTCTATTAAATTAGTAAGTGAATTCGATAAACATAATTTTTAAACCTTAGTTTTTTTGTGATTTGCTCATCCAAAATTAAAATGTAAGGTGGCATTAAAAAGGTCATTGAATGTCCTTTAAAATGGTGTGTAACATGATTGCTTTTAAGATTTTTAAGATAAAAATCACCCCCGGTGAGGTGGAATCTGGGGCCAAGAAATATGACCTTTTTGAAATTAAAGTTAGAGGGTCCGAGCGTTCTTCTGTTTTCTACATCATAAGACAGAAATCTTCGAAGGAAACATTTCGGTGGGTTATTCTATATATCAGACTACTAGGACACGTTTTTGACATAATTTATTTTGCCTCAGGAGCAACTTATTACTTGTAGTACAAATACAAGAATTATTTGTGCTACTTATTGTATTGACTATTCCATCGGCTTCTATATATTTTTTTAATTTTTGTCTTTTGTATATTTTAAACGTATCTAAACCTCGCCTAAGCAAAAACTGATTTGTGAGAAGGAAATAATTCTAGTAACGTGAAACAGACTATCCAGAATGCGAAATCGTAGGTTTTATCAGGAACAAAATCGAATTTAACCGTCAATTTAACAAACATGTCCCGTTAACGGAGTAACTAGCGGGGTAACGAACTACCCGACTGAAGCATCGGGCTTGTGCAACCCTTAATTTAAACTTTAAAGTAGCTACTCATCTGGCAGTCCATTTAGTGCTCCACTTGCCGCACTGAGCTGCTCGCTTATATTATAATTCTTATGTGCAGTCGAGTGTGTGATGTTATGCCCATGGAAGGGTAGTATATAACTACATTCATCAAATATGCAAACTAATTATAATTTACAGCTAACTAGAAATCAGTCACTATGAAACTATAAGCATAGAGTCTGGAATTGAATTAATTTTCTTAATTTTGGCTTGGCTTAGAGGCCATAATATCTACATATCATCCCTTTCATTAAAAGCGTGCATTGATAAATTACGTCTAGTAAATTTTAAAGCGGAGCTTTAACAATGAAGAGGCATTGTGATTGGTAATCAAACACCCAAACACGATTGCAGAGGATATATGTTGATACCTCTACAGAGACTTAAAAGAAAATTTTAATATACATTTTAGGGAAATATAAAAATTTGTCTTAAAAAATACTATTTTGAAGAAGACCTCTTTTAGCGGGCTTTTGCTTACGCAAGTGTAAAGAAAATGATAGTGTTAAAATAACTATTTATTTGATTATGGCGTAAACGTAAAGAGTCAAAAATTCGTTATCAACTCAATGTGATAATGAATTCATTATAACACTAGTATAATACCTGTAAGTAAAGGTACAAGGAAATACAACATACGATTTATAATGTATTCATGGTCAAATAAAAATGTTTTATTTATCCAATGAGAAATAACGGAATGTATTCTCGTCAAAAGATTATTTTTGCTCGAAACCGACCACATCGTAAAACATTTTAAAATCGCAACTGACCCATTTGGCTAATATTTCTGGAGCGACTTGCCAGGAAAGTGTCCCAAACATGTTAAACTGTTGTAGGTTATTTCCCCCACAGAAAGTTATGTGTATACGTTTCCGTGAACTCCCTTGTTCCTGCGAATTTATTGGACACTTTTAACTGCTGACCATTAAATAAATGGGCTGTGTACAGATTTGCCAAAGCATTTCTGCTGTTCGTACACCTACTAACGATATGAATCAATTGTATAGTTGGATATTCCGGGTACGACACTGCAATTCAACAAAGTCATTGTACGACTAGTTCCTACGACTCAATTTCATATTTAAGCTATTAGAACAGATCATTTTCAAATATTTTTGTCGATCACCATCATTCATGCATAAATACTAATGCTACATGCGATTATCAGATAATTACAGCCGTAATTCCATCTCCACCAGCAGTTACAGGGATAATTGTAAATACATAAGATGCAGGGTGGCCCACCGAAAACTTACCACCATTTTTATTTTGTTTTTCAGATAATAAACTAAAAAACGCTCGAGCCTGACGATTTCATTTTTAAGGGAGACAAATTTTTTTGATATTTTCCACCTATAAACTTCAACTTCTAACTGTAGGTGACTTTCAACTCTGAAATTTTAAATGGGTAGAGGTGTCAAGGGATACATCATTTTGAATGGCGTTTAATGACGCCTTGGTTTTCAAATTTGATTTAGTAGTTTACGAAAAACGATGTTAGGAAGCTTGATGAAGGAATACTAATCATCAAAGATTTTAGTTTCATAAATGTTGATATTGTGCAGCATCAACCTCCATGCAGCTATTACCTTCTAATAATAAACTGTAAAATTACAAAGGTAGCAAATTTCACCCACAGATAAGCCCAGCGATAAGCAAAGTTCCTTCAGTCTATTTTAGTGTCTGGTTCTGTCAAAAAATAGTCTCTTCTTGATTGTTAAACATGCCCTACACCAATGAAAAAGGAATTGAAATTGTGTCTCTTTTTTTGAAAAATAACGATAGTGCTCGAGCTGTAGCTCGATTATGTAATGAAAGGTATCCAGATAAGCGTTTACCTCACAATTATGTACTTGATTTAATGGCGAAATTTAATGCAACCAGATTATCAGAAACAAAGCAACAGAGAACAACAGTACAAGAAAATTGTCTGATAGTAAAAATGGTTCGTGGTTTATTGGTTAAATCATAACAGTATTTAGTGAATTTATTCATATTTCAAGTAACGAAATTTATAAGATAATGAACTGAGCTTTGAAACGATATTATCGCATTGGACCCTCCAATTCAACTTTTTGTCAACCTCAATACCCAAAAATCGAGCGTGATCCACCTCGCTGTAAACCTCTCCCCCTATGGTAGGACTAATGTTCTCCCTTTTCCTCTGTGCCCTATGAAACTGTATAATAGCGGCTTTATTCATGTTTAAAAATAATGAGTTATGACCAAACCAATTACTAAGATCTGAATTGGCCTTATTACATTTATCAATTAACACCTCCTGACTCATATCCGAAATTATTAAAGATGCATTATCTGCATATTTAGAGAAAAACGCCTGTGACACCGCTGTATCAACTTCGTTGATATATTCTAGAAGCAGCACAGGGCCCAACACGGACCCCTGCGGAACGCCCATGGTTATATCAGTAGAACAAGAATTT
>MU181917.1:1230927-1255901 GCA_016904865.1 Pissodes strobi
ACCGAGCAAGTTAAAGCCCAGGGATAGCAGGGCGGTATATAAGATTAGATTAGTACCGGGCAACATCTGCGGTCAATCCGACACTGTGTATAAGGCCATAATAATCATTATTCATCTCATCAACGTGAACCTAATTTTAGGAAGACATTCTTTAAGATTTGATGAATATACGGATATATTTAGAAAGCAGATCGGTGACTGGCTTTTAGTTCCTACCGAACATTTGATTATTCATTCAGCGGTATTGTGTTTCTAGATATGTGCCAAGTTTATTTTAGAAAGTGTATGCTTATATCCATAAAATGTGTTCACCGTTTTATCGCGGAATTAATGGCAATGAAACATAACAGTTGCAATATGTGTGTAAAATTAGAAAGAAACCGAGAGATTTTCTAGTTAGTATAAATACTGCATTTCTTGCCCGGTTGGATATTCCGAGGACTAACTCAGTCCAAATAGTGTTTTGCTCTCAAACACAGAATACATCTAGTTCCAAAAGCATCGCAAATATAAATTGTGTTAAGTACCGTTTTGTTCTTTCATTTTTTTTTATATTCGGCACACACACAAAAGGTACATCGTATACCACTTAACGAGCGGTTCGTTTACGGAGAAGACGGTGGACTTGAAGCGCTGTATGTTGTAATTTTCGGGAAAGACGTTACTCGGAAATACATTCTAGAGCAAGGCAGGCCTCCAGATAAAGTAGTACCGTAACAGCGACTCTCTAGGTGTTCGCAACTTTTTTTCATGGCAATGACACACACTCTAAAGGGAGATAAGGGAGCGACGAGCGGTGTGTGTGCAAAAATGACGATTGACATAGATTTTGAATAGCTGTAGGTTGTAATTTTGGAAGAAACAGATGTCCTGCGATAGCGAGTCCATAGCGGTGTGTGTGCGAAAATGACGATTGACATAGATTTTGAATAGCTGTACGTTGTAACTTTGGAAAAAACAGATGTCCTGGGATAGGAGACCACAGCGATGCGGTGCGCCAGACAAGGAGTCCTTGTAAAGCGATGATCTAGGTGTTTCCAGTTGTACAACGAACAAGTGCACTCTTGCCGTCTGTCGTGACAGTCTAACAGGCGTCGCAGGGGGCGAATCATGGGATCATCTGCCGTGAAAATATCTTTAAAACAGGTTCCATACTATCCAGATACCGGGTTCACTCCGGGTCACCGACGAGATGCACAGTTCTCTTCTGAAGGGAATCCAGCTGCTTTAGGGTATGTTTCGGTGCGACACCTCAGAAGTGTGAGCAATATACGGTCTTATTCGCGCTTTGTAGAGCAAGAGCATCATCTGCGGTGTATAGAGTTTTTGTTGCAAAATAGCACACCAAGCTTCTGCGAGGCTGATTTTGTGATGTTAGCAACGTGATCATGCTGTTGACCGAGACTCCCAGTAGTTTGATTGACGAGGATGAAGGAATAATCGATCCTGCCATAATGATGGCAGGGCCCGCCGTATTGTCTTTCTTGGTAAACGTGGCCGCTTGGGTTGTTAGTGCATTGAACTAGCCCAAACTTCTGTCGCGCTCAAGTACGAGCCCTCTCCAGATCTTAATTAATTGCAGTAATCTGCTCCTGTCTGCGGTGATATGTCTCAGTCGCTGGTAAAGGTTTTTCCGATCTAAATTGGAAGACAAGGATACTGTTATCTGCAAAACTGTAAACAGGATTATTGGTTTCGTTCAGCAGGTCATTAATATTGATGAGGAACAGAGTTGGTAAAAGTATTACGCCCTGAGGCACATCCGCATTAATGGTGAATGCGTCTGAGATGTGTCCATCAACTGCAACGTGCAGAGATCGGTTCTTAAGTAAATTGCAAGCCAGCTGCAGAGAGACGCTGGCAGTCCGAAGGACGGCAGATTGTTGAGCAATCCGTCATGCCAAACTCTGTCGAATGTCTTCGATATATCCAACGCAATCCCTCGAGATTCTCCGTAGTTCTCAATTGCCCTACTCCACACATGAGTGGCATAGGCCAATATATTTCCTGCCGATCTCTCTTTGCGAAAACGGTATTGGTTATCGCTAATTATTCTGCTGGTCTCGAGGTACTTGAGAAGTTGCTGTTCTGTAGTTCTATGACTTTCAAGATTATTGGAAGCAAGGCAATTGGACGATAGTTTGAGGGCGTGGTTTTCTTGGTTTTATTTGGAACAGGTTGCACCCGAGCGGTTTTCTAAGAAGATGGGTAAATGCCTTTTCCTTAAGACAGAGAAAAAAGCCTGGAAAAAATGGGTGTTTAATTCGTTGAAGCAGTTCTTTAACACGATGGTAGGTATTCCGTTCGGTCCTGATGCCTTTTGCGTATCTAGCTCTTTGAGGATTTTACGAATATCACGGTGATGAAACTTAACTTCTGCCATGGTAATGTTGATGTTGAATATGGTGGAGAGATTCTTGCCTTCCGGACATTTAAGGTACAGTGCGGTAAAAATATTTTGGCGGGCCTCTTTGCTTTTTCCTTAGCTGCAGTCGCCATGACGCCGCGTTCGTCTGGCAAGGGTGCTCTCGGCTGCGAACTGCCCAACCACGATATCACAATTCCAGTTCTAAACAGCGTTCTAGAAAGATTATTACTTGGTCCGATAAAAACACTAAGAATATGGTGTACGGGACCCAATAAAAGTAAAATTAGGGCGTGGAATATTTGGTCCAGAGAACTTGATCCAGTAAAAAGAACAGATACGCAAGGAACTTGACCCAGGAAAAGTACCCTCTATATAGTTTGACGGTGATTTTTTTTAGATAACTAGAATATGTTATATAACTTTCGATGTTAAATCCCAAAAGGAGGTATTTGGTGATGCCTAATGAAGAATCAATAACAAGCAACAACCAAATGAAGGTTCGGAATAGGAAAAATTTACGTTACGTAATTTTTATTTGATCTCTTGTAAATGGGGGTTTTAACGCAAAGTTGCTTCTGTTTATTCTAGTTTTTTATATAAGTATATCATGTATTTATTATTTGAGACGAATTGACTATAATGTTCGTAATACTGTTTCTCTAACTTAAATATAAAATTCTTCATTTCCAACGACTCTATCTCAATCCATAATTCTTCCAACCACTTATTCCTTACACATCTGGCGTGCTTCTTTTTTTCTGTACCAAGTTTGTTATATTTATGTCACCTATAGTCTTAAACTTACCTTTTTCTTCCATCTTTTATGATAATTATTTTAGTGTATCATCCATTTGTTGCACCTCCCATTTTTTTTGTGTTAAATGGTGTTCATAGATATTGGTTATTGAGATATTGTTTAATTTCTTAAATTTTTCAATATGCTCGATGTTTTCTTATGCTTGCTTGGATTAGTTTTTTTGCTAGATTCTATTTTTTTATTTTATTGAACTTCATTGTAAATTTAATGACATGATGAGCTCAAAACAAAGTTATTTCTGTTCTCATGAAACACGTTTTCTTTATAAGTCCTTTATTTGAGACGAGTCGACCACAATTTCCTTGATCACCATTTACACATGCGGTTTTTTCCGATTGTATAATTTGCAATTTCTCTAACTTCATTTATAGACTCTATCTCTATGAACAGTTCCTCTAACCATGAAGTTTTTTTATGTTTTACGTTATCTGCATTCTCGTGTGTCCACCATTTTTCCACTTTGTGTTGTGTGAAGTGAGTTTCTTGAATATTAGTTGTTACAAACCTTTAGTTTCTCATGCTTTTCAACAGGCTCGATGATTTATTATGTAATGACAAGTGCAATCAGTAGTTTACCTGCTAGCTTTTACTTAGTTTATTCCTTCGTGTTTAGATATTTGGGTTTTTATATGTCCGCCCAATTTTTAATAAGATGATTATTTTTTAATTTTCTTAAACTGAAATGCCACATGTCGATTTAAAAACAAAGCGCTTCTATTACCGAGAAATATGATTTCCATATTATAAATTGATTCTTATTAGAAGCGATTCTATAGTAATTGTTACTTGACCGCCAGGTACACATCCCATATGTTATTGCGGTTCTTCTAATATCCTTATAAAGGTTAATCGTTCTTCATTTCCATCAACCCTGTAAACGATTCTTCCAACCACT
This sequence comes from Pissodes strobi, assembly GCA_016904865.1. NCBI lineage: Eukaryota > Metazoa > Arthropoda > Insecta > Coleoptera > Curculionidae > Pissodes > Pissodes strobi. The sequence goes on from MU181917.1 coordinate 1,235,008, forward strand.
GTGCATTCTTCACACACCATCATTATTGTCCAATTCCCAAACACTTAATATTTTTGCATTGAACTACTAATTGATGATTAGCTCTTATCAATAAGCTTCGATCAACGCAAACATTTTTCTAAGGGACCCCATGAAAAAAGCCTTGGAGGTTTTCAGAACTAGCCCATTGATTTTGCACCAAGCTGAAATCCCTACAGCTGTTCTTCATTTTACCTTCAGAAATCAAAATGTTAGTATCATCGGCATACACAAACGCAGCATCTGAAGCTATCCATGCAAAAGGCATATCGCCCAGTGGCTGACAAATCGAGCCCTGATGAGCTCCAGCCTCTACAAGTCTACACTCCAATCTAGAGCCGTCCAAAATCGTGGACGGGTTTTTGGGCGCCAAGTATGAACATATGCTCCGATGCGCCACATCACGAACCCCCTGATCTATATAGCTTTTCTAGTACAAGGTTGTAATCAACACTGTCAAAAAATGCTTTACACAAGTTAAAAAATAGGACTTCAGGGTTTGGTTGGTTATTTAGTGCATTATATATAAATTTACATAGTTCGTTAATAGCTGTCAAATCAAATCTAATTTTTCTAGACTCATTTTGATATCAAATTCATTTAATTGAGTTTTAAGAATAGTTTAAAATATTTTAGCATTCTGATTTTGCACACAAACATTGCGGTATTTATTTGGATCTAATATAATTGGATAATAGTACAACTAGCCATATGGTTTTGATATTTTAACCCACCTCACGTATTAAGATGAGAGCAAATTGAGATATTAAAATAATTGAAAAACTTTTTTGTGATACGTACAACTCAATCCCATGCCATTAGTTTGAGACCCTGGCAAATGCTCTGCTCTCCTTCCTGGTCTTGAAACATGTAATAAATACTCTCGCGATCTAATTTGCTTATTCTGTTAATAAATAACACGAATAATTACAAAATAATATATTATTTTCCATCAAACAAATACACAGCCATAATTCTGGAGAATTCCTTACTTTTCCGTGAAATAATATATTAAAGACCTGTTTCTGACAGCTCAATTTATTCTCTTATGAAGTTGACGAATGCACCATTTGAAAAACTCATCTATCTCTCAGTTTATTTATCTGCACATATGTGACCAAATATGTATCTGTTGCGCCCGGTTTTAAGCAAAATATATAAGTTTTCTCAGCTCCCTTTCTTTATCATCACTTTTGTATGATAGATTGGCTCATAAGGAACATTGACTATTAAATAAAGATATAATATATTCAGACATAAATAATATTGTTTTTTTGACGGGCTTTTTGCCTATGGGAATATGAATATTTACGCTATGGAACCTAATTGACTAAAGTTTACTGCTTCAATAGGTAAGTTTTAAATGCTTTCATATTTTAGGAGTAAAGCGCAGATTTCTAGCACTATAAGTGATTTTTTATGGCGTAGTTATTTTTATTGTATTATGCATGGATATGAATTATATCAACTAATCAAATGTGGTTATTTCTTTGCCATTTTGCTCATTTTTGGTTCTTATGAATATATGGCTCTTTGTACAAGTTTTATGCATATATTTGGAACTTTGGTAACATATTTGCCACATATTTTGCACTTTTAGTCCTATATGTGACTTTATATATTTCTTCCTCATCAAGAAAATATGAAGAATATGAAAGATGGTAAAAATAATCCACTCAAATTGAGCAAACGGAATTTTATTTTGTTTTGTGTAATGTAATGGTTTCTTGCAATTTAATAATAATAATAATAATAAATGACTTTTATTGACAAAAAGTATAGTGAAATATTACAAAACAAAATTAACACATCACTTACAAAACTTAATAATAGTAAATTGACCTAGTACATAGCAATTTAATGGAAGAAATAAGGAAGAAACTTGGAAAAAATTAAATATGGTTATCTCTTTAATAGCTGTAAGTAGTCAGAAAAAACGAAGAATAATACGATTAGGAAATTTATTCATTCAACGAAATTATTTTTGTCAAATTCTGCTCGAAGTGACAGAGTAGTAGTAATGCTTTCTGATGTTGCTGCATACATGCTAACGGCGAATTTAAATTTAAAGCTTTTTTATCAGAAGCCTAATATATTGTATGTACATGTTTAATACATGGACTCAATCACATGGTTGTAACCATTCGAGCACAGTTACCGTAGAAAATTTTCCAGTCTGCAAAGAAAATCCGATCGAGGAAACCCAGTGAAATATATATATATATTCAAGGTTTCATATATAACGCAAGACAAAAAAAAAGTATTTACACAATTAAATTAAAGCAACCTGTGAATATACAGAGCTTTTTAAACGAAAAATGAGAAGGCAATTAACAACTCAAACTATCCAGGTGAAATTGAACTCACTTAAAATGGTGACACTCATAAAAAAACAAAATTAACTCATCTGACAAATCAGTGAAAAATCCTCGTTAAGGGGTGGGCTCATGCACCAAACAAATAATATGGCGCTGCCTGAGACTCAAAATGGGTCGGATAGAAGATCCCACATAAAGGTAATTCAAAAAATAACTTTCTATCACTACACCTCACTGCCATCCATGTGGTTGCTTACGGAAGATTCACCACGTTAGATTTTCTCCGGATGAAGGCGCCGGAAGAACGTCCACATATCACACGCCCTACAGACTTTCCCGTCAATTCCTGAAACTACTCCCCAAGATTTTGGCATAACGAACTCCACCTTATTAAATCAAATACACTAGTCACACAAACAATAAGTATTTAATAAGTTTACCCATGCAGTTATTACCAAACCGTGCTTCTAAAACGTCTTAGTCTTTCTTTCATTATGGCTCTGCTCCGAATGGGCAACTCACCAGCATATTCTAGGATGATTACCACTTTGTCTGGCAGATAACCATATCACAACCATTTACTTTAATATTATTGATTATTTAATTATTTTTGTACGCACTTAATAATATATAGTTAAAAAAAGACAGTTATTAAGACATCACACCAAAGGATATTGACACTCTTCTCATTCACGAACAATGAGCACCATTCACAAATAGAACTGCATCGAATAGGATCAGGATATAAATGTGAGCTATGAAAAATAATAATATTTGAAGATATTAAATTCTGTTATACTTTAATCTGATAATATCTCAAGAAATTGATTATCAATTTTATATTTCCCGCATTAAGATTTGACAGAATGGTTGAAATGTTTAGAGGAGGGTCTGAAAAACTCATACATATCCATTCCTTGAATAAATTTTAAAGGATATTCTAAAAATGTGATTAAGATCCTCGGCACACCTACTAGAACTTTTTTTGTTAAGCAGTGGCCAGTATTATGGTTGTGATGTATCTCCGATCAACATACTCACTTAGTGAGCCATTTACTTCTCGGTAAAGCCAACAGAAAAGTGAGTAATACTTCCCCCGATATTTTAAATTGTCCTTCCACAATTCGTTAAATACGGGAAAGATTTTTTCCTTAATAATTGGAATAACTTCTTGCTTGTCCAACATAACCTCGTTTGAAATATTAAACCCTCTCCCTATATTGGCAAGCTTATCTGCTACCTCGTTCTCTTTTATTTGTGATGACCAGCGCATCTCACAGTAGGCACACAAAAACTTAGTTCTAGTTTGCGGGACAATATATTCCAATCTATCCCCCGGAGGAATAATCAAACGGGAATCGAACACATTTTTTGTAAATTTCTCTCCTGCTACTATGTTGTGTTAGAAATGCGATATATCACAGCCGTAGTCTTTGAATTAAACTACAATACTCGGCTCGAAAAGCAAATTTTCACAAATTAAAAATATAGGTTAGATACATTTTTTAATAATTTATATATGTTCCATATTATAACATTATGTCAAAATTGGGCTTTTCAGTTGGCAATCTGTATATTAACCGGTTAATAACTTTTATTCCCATCATCAAAAGTGTCTATCAGAATTGTTATATAATATGTAATTGCTTCATAAATAGATCTTTTAATAAAATAAAATAATTGACCAAAAATTATTATCTAGATGAGATAAAACCCTATTAAACTGAAGTAAAGTGAATCGTAAAAAGAATCTCAGAGGACTTTTCTCCTAAATTTTAAAAACTCCTTTTGCTGTCTCAGAGCCAAACATACTAAGCTATTACATATCAATATAGCTAATCGAAGGGAAAATCTTATAGAGAGATATGAGAGAGATATACGATAGTTTGTCGGGCTGTATTGCATTCTAAATATTATATGGATTAAACTGCTCGTGAAACGAGATATACAATTTTTATCACATATAATATATATAATAACGCGTATGGTGGTATCAGACCTACTAGCTTGTTATTAGATAGCCTTTCTAGAAACTATCTTTCATTTTTACTTTATAGAGGAACATTTTGTTGTCTGACAAATATGGTCCTTATTTCATTTGCTCGAGTAACTTCCAATGGTTATTTTATGTTCGTCTTAAAGAACATCTGGAGTTCACGCCTTCATGGAAATTTTCTTAAAGACACCACAGAACCTGGCCCTGTTTATAAATACCTAATTAATATATTAGATTCCATATTTTTAAACTAATGGGTAGTTAGTAAAAAAATTTATATAACACTTAGCATTGACTGCTTTTAGTAAGTTAAAAATATATAAACATAATTTAAGAAGTACCACCTCGTCTGTGAATATTCGCTTCAAGCTACCTTTTGTTACATGTATTTGTTCAATACCTCGGTTGTAGGAGGTATTGATTTGTTGAGTATATCTTGTTAAAAGAATGTTAATATGTTAACCCAGCAAGACCAAAGAAGACAGAAAAGCTCGAAAATTTCCGAACAATCACCTTCTAGGCAACGCAAAACAAACACAAAACCTAGAGACAAAAACTCGAGAATTCACATCGCCCTGCATCAAGAATTGATGCATGATGCATTCTCATACCAATCGGAACAATCGTATGTTAAGTTCGCGCATGGCCCTACGGTCGCTTCGCTCGCTCCGGGGAGCTACAAAACAACATTAACCCAAACTAACCCAAATTTAAAAAAAATAAACAAACATAACCTTAAAAAAGGATGTCTTGCCACCGACGGAAATCGAGCCCGAGTCACAAGCACAGGGTCTGACCGCCGCACTACCAGACCTGTTGAATGCAATTTACTGGATCGTAAAGACATGGGTAATTCTGACGCTCATAGTATTTTATCTGGAACACGATGGCGTTCAGAAAACTTGACAGCTCCGTCTGTCTGCTCCTCAAAGTCTTTTATCAAAGCCTATTGTAACTACTTGGTCATATCAGCACGTCCTGTTTCCAAGACTGCTGAAATTAACGCAGTCATTAAAATGATCGCTTTAGTGGGAGTAGATGTATCTAGTAATCACTTTTATAGGTACGGTTAGTTCGGATTAAATCTTACAAGTGTTGCTAGTGTTTTGAAATTAAGATACGTGTGTGTTTGTCGCAAACATGGAGCCTAGATTCGAGTAAATATTTTTTTACATACTTTGGCACATAAAAATTTGTGTATAAACGTTATGTAGCCAAATAGTTAGTTTTCATCCTAACATCATTTAACTTAAAACTGCACTTGTTATGGGCGTGTCTACTTGACTATTACCACACACATAGAAAAGAGTTCTCAAACTGAGGGAATTGACGTTATTCCAAGAGCATATTGACTTTCATATGTGGCAAGAGAATATAATTTTGTGTGCATATGGTCACACTAGATCAATCTGAGAGTATTTTTGTTTTCTTTCAGGAGATATTTTTCGCTTCAAAAAAAATTCGATATAACCTACATAGATGAAAATGAAGTATCGGATATATACAGATCACCTCCAGATCCTAACATTTTAACAGATGAGAATTTAGCTGACGAGGATGGAGGTGGTTGGTGAATAACTTGTCGGGTCACTAAGTACTTGCTACAGCTGAAGTTCGTTTTTCGAATAACAGAAGATTACCCCAGCACTTTAGCGCTCGTGCAGAAGAAGACGATGTAATAGTAGAGGCTGAGGAGAATGAAGAGATTCTCGTGGATGAAAATTCGCAACATTCGGATATTTTTCTTAGATCACTGAAGGAAAAGAAATATACCGACCGAACATGGATGGATGGCAAGCGTATTCATTTATCGATTTTTCCAACACCTCACTACGCACTGTTTACAGATTTATCTCCAACTGAATTATTTGCACTTTGCTTGATGATGTTGCATGCATATATAAGAAGAATAAAAAAAAATATTCTCCTTTCCTAAATTTTCCAGATCGAAGGATTCTATGGAAGAGCTACGGTGTTTTCTGGAAATAATGATAATTTCAGGCCATAATATTCTTCCTGAAAAGCGATTCTATTAGGTTTCCGATAGTCATACGGATAATGAAATTATAAACAAAGCAATGCGCGCGACAGACTTTTTTAAACCAACCGACCGAAAATATGAATTATAACCAATCAATGTTTAAATAATTATTATGAACGTCATCATTGCAAACAGTTTAACAGAGGTAAACCAATTCGATTCGGGTACAAAGTATGATGTGTAAATTCGGAGAACAATAATTATTTGGTTAGCTTTGACATATATTAATGTAAATACCCCAATTCAAACGACCTTTACGAAGCTGCATTTCTTAAAGCTACTGCTCCCCTGGTTTTGATGTTGGACAGTTTCCCTGAAAATAATCTTCCCTGCCAAATATATGTGTAAACAACATTTTCACTGGATTCAATTTATTGACATATTCGAAAGAAAGGGGATATGGACTTACGCGAACCATTAGTGAAAATCGAATTCCCAAAGATTTTCCCCTGCCAGTTGACCTGCAGCCATCCAACAATCCCACACTAGCCGGGAATTGATTCTGCTAGACGCTAGCGCTTTTAAGGCTGCTTGACTATCCGATAGGATATATATCTTTGCACCTCTTGGGCCTTTTTTGGCACATTCAAAGATAGCTATATTAATAGCATTTAGTTCTGCTTGAAAGATTGTGGGAGTGTTTCCTAAAGGTACAAAGATTCGACACCTAGGTCCGTAAATTCCGGATCCCACTCCTTCTTTCATCTTTGATCCATCTGTGTACCAGACAAGTGATCCCCTCTCTAGTGGTTTTAGTATTTCCCCTGTAGCATTGCGGTCTTTAACTGCCACTTCAAAGGAGCCATTAAAATGGAGTTTTGTTTTCATTGTATTGGTTGGTTTGGTCATCGCCCCTATCTGGATGTCCTTCAGAATTTTAAGGTGACCAGTCAGGTTTCCTGACATCAGTTGTTGTGTCTGAGTGACTCTATACGTACTGGTCCAGGCCTCCTTTTCTATGCATATGTGCAGCGGAAGGATATCAAGTAGGGTTTCCAGAGCTGCTGTGGCGCACGTTTTCATAGCTCCTGTTATACCCAGACCGGCGAGCCTTTGTGCTCTTGTTAGCTTTCGCTCTGTTGTTATTTCCTTTGTTTGGACCCACCACACTAAGCAGGTGTTGGTTATAATAGGATTTACAACAGTGTTATAGGACCACCAGATGATGGAGGGTTTTAGGCCCCATGATAATTTTTCGCGGTAACACACACCAGGTTAGTTTCTGGTTTACAACGATGCCAAAATACTTAACCGCTAACACACACCAGGTTAGTTTCTGGTTATGAACGATGCCAAGATACTTAACCGCTTTGAAAGCTTTGCCGTTGTCCCTCCCAAAGTGGGTCCTCTAAGGTTCAGCTTCCTTCTTTTTGTGAATGGGGTCGCTACGGTTTTGCTTGGATTGACATATAGTCTTCCCTGTGTACACCATGTGCCGACAAAGTTGAGAACACCTTGCATAAGTTCTGAGAGAACGTTGTCATGCTCGCCTCTTATTATTATAACTAGGTCATCTGCATAGCATTGGACTTCAAAGCCTGTTTCAGTCAGTCTTACCAGTAGGTGGTCAACAACCAGAGACCAAACCGTGGGCGATAGGACACCGCCTTGAGGGCATCTCTTTATTACTTTGACTGTGACGGCTGTTTCTCAAATGGTCACTGTAACTTCACGTCTGGTTAGCATATATTTTATCCATTTTGTAGTGGTAGGTTCCACTCCCCTGTGGGGTGGAGCGCGCTGAATGGATTCATGTAAGGTGTTGTGAGATGCACCCTCTAGGTCTAGAACTACACACAGCGCCACTTCTTTTTCAGCCAGTACCTTCTCTACATCGCGGACGAAATTGTGAAGATCATGGGTGGTAGATTTCGATGGTCGGTATGCGAATTATTTTCCATGCAGTGGAGCATTAGAAAGGAACTTGTTTCTGATGTGCCTATCGGTAATCTTTTCCATCGTTATAAGAAGGAAGGAGGTTAAGCTAATGGGGCGGTAAGACTTTGGTTCCTATTGGGATCGTCGCTCTTCTTTGGTAAGAACGCTACTTTAACTTTCCTCCAATTTTTTGGAATGTAGCCCTATTGATTGAATGTGTGGTGGTAGGTGCTCTATACCTTGCTGTAACAAGGCTGGAAAAATTTCATCTACTCCCGGGGATTTATAGGGTTTAAAGCTATGTATCGCCCATCTGATTGTGTTGGTTAGACCTTTTACTCTTTTTGTGCCCATTGAACGGTTTCAATGGGCTCGTCTTCTTGTACTAGCTCTTCTTTAGCAATTATGCTTGACCCGGGAAAGTGTGTTTCTAGAAAAATCCTTAGACTTTCTTCAGGTGTCTCAGCATAGGTGTCTTGGGGTCTATTCTTTAGTAGGCCGATTTCATTTGAGTGCTCTTTGGATAGCACCTTTTGTAGACGAATGGACGGTGCTAATTCATCTATTCCTTCATACAAGGACCTAAAAGTTCTTCTTTTGGAGATGCATGAGCAATGCAATTGCAACTATGGCATCTACTTCATTTGGCCTTGGCGTAAATTCTATTCAGCAAGTAAAGCGTTATTGGCAGACTGAGAAAAAGATTATACAAATACCGCGTCCACATGTAGTGGGAATGTACAATGTGCAATTTATGGATGATACAGATCAAATCGACGAAGATTTATCCAGATACCGAATAAGCATTCGTATTAAAAAGTGGCATTGGCCCATACTCACCTGGCTAGTAGATGCGGCAATGCAAAATGCGTGAATCCTATACAAGTCTTCTGGGAGGCCAATAAAAAATTTAAATTGTTGTGAAATTTCCGATGATGTCAGATATGATAGGATAAATCATCTTATTCTATACGTACCGAACAAAAATCTAGGTGTGCAGAAGAGGGGGGTTTGTCGGTTGGGCGTACGCAACGCCAAAAATGTGATCCAGGATTATGTGTAGAGTGTTTTGCAATAACTTAAAAGAGTGCCATTAACCTAGTGTAACCAAATGGTCTCATGTTCAAAGCTTGTTTTTTTTTTGTAAATAAAAATTTTACAAAAACTAATTTTTTGGGTCCTTTTTCTTCGTAGGCTATATGTCTTTTAGTTTTTACAATTTAAATGGGGGAAAAATTCCAGCATTAATGGAATAAATCAATCAACACTGGTCTAAATATAAACCAAATTATATAGTCACAAAATATAATATAAAAGAGCTTTCATGTGCATCTTGTAAGTATACATATGCATTTTCTGCTTCTTCTTCTTCTGTAAAGCTATTCGGTGCCAGCATAATCATAGGGGGAAGTAGACAGTTACCGTTTAAGGGTTCATACGCTAAATATCTGAACCTCTCTATAAAAATTTAGTAAAAAGTCATTAATGTGTGTCATCTCTTTCGCGCGGTTTGCATATTACTCATTCAATCAGAAATTATTTAAATTTTTATATGATAGTCGATAATATTGCTGCATCGAATGAAGTCTCCGTCATTTTTGCAGTAACTAGCGGTGAGTTTATTTGATTGTTGATTTCCTATTTTAGCTTTTACATCATTAGGCACTACAATAGCTCCTCGAAATAATTTGGAAAATGTCTAGATTATGGTGAAAAACTGAATTTATAGTCTATTGTTTTGCCTCAGCATCGGACACCCTTTTTGGCCAGAATCAGAAATACGCACATTACCATTACTATTATTTTTTTATTCCAGAATTATGGTTAATAGAAAAAAAGGTCAATGGGATGAGCAAAACATAAAAAAGGCCCTCGAGAGTGTATTGTTAGGAACATTTAGTACCAGAGTGGCAGCTCATCACTTTTCAGTCCCTAAAAGCCCTTTAGGAGACCGCGCTAATGCCTTCCGACAAGGAAATGCTGTTCAAATAAAACCCATGTTGGGCCCATTTTCGAATACTCTTAGTATCGGATTAGACAATGAACGTGTTAGGCACCTTAAACCTTGAGATGCTTGTGTCTTACTCGTAAATAAAAAAAAATAATTTGGCATATGATCTCGCTGAATATTTTAAATTGCCACAGCTGGAAATAAGTTTTATTCAGCTCAATCTATTAGCTTCCAGGACCTCAACGATTCGATAAGCAAAAAGTAGATGCATTTTTTTATCAAACTGGAAGAGCTGATAAAGAAACATGTTTTCGTTGTTAACAGGATCTTTCGCTACGGCGAAATTGGCGTTTATATTCTGACGCAATAAAAATTTTGTTAATTAATGGTAAACACAGGTTGATATACTTACTTCCTATGATCAAAGATAAAAAAACACAGCGATGCCTTGCATCAATGCTGCTAGAGATCAATTTGTCTCACTTCCTTTTGTATTCCCATAGGAACGGATGGATGTGATTTTTACAAACAATTTTGTTGAAATAACCTATGATGCTTATCCAAGTGGATGGATAAGAGCCCCAAGTATTTTAAGTATTTTAAAATGGTTAAACTCATTTGAATAACGAGTTGATCCATCAGAAAATAATCCAATTATTTTATTTTAATCCATCAGTATTCAGGGCCCGTTACAGTGCTCCTCCCCGGTTGTCCAATAACTTTAGTTTTCAACACCCTATTGCACCTACCTAGCACCAAACTTACAAAGCTAGCACCACACCCAGTGAACTACAGAGCATTTTTACCGGGGGGGGGGGGATCTAGCGTAACGCGAGCCCCCCCGTTTGTATTATACTTCCCTTAAAACTTTAGCACTGTCTACTATACACCTAGCATTATCTAGCACCAACCCACTTCTCGAGTTTTAGAACAGTTTTACCGGGGGGGCTAATGTAACGCTTGCTTCCCCGTTATAATATTGACTTAAAATGTTTAGCACCAAGTACGTTACATCTAGCACTACCTAGCTAACCAACTAACCCAACTTACAGAGCTAGCACCACACCCCCCAGCGAATGACAGATAATTTTTACCGGGGGAGGGGGGGGGGGCTAATGTAACGTGAGCCCTCCTCCGTTTTTATATTTCCCTTTAAACTTTGGCACTGTCTACTATAAACCTAGCACTATCTAGTATCCAACTTACAAAGCTAGCATCACACCACTTCCGATAAAACTATACTAAAATTTGAGGTTAGTTGTAAAAATATTTTTTCTATGTAAATGATGAGTTAATTGCCTTTCACTTAGTTTACTCAAAAGTCATGTAAATTTAGTCATTTTTAAATAATGTGTTCGGTTATTGTTTTAGGGGTAATTTCGGCCGTCATCGTGGGAATAATATCGGCATGGCCGATATTACCCTACCGAATTTTATTTCAAACTTTTCGTTTGCAGATGCCACGGACTTATGCAAAAAAATCTACGAGAGCTTCCTGGACTTCTGAGACGCTCCTGGCAGCCCTTGAAGCCATAGAAAATGGACGTGCTGTTCGGGAGGTTTCAAGAGCGACTCTTCAAGATCGACATAGAGGCGGCCGAGTGTCAAGGCCTCCATTGGGACGACGCGACGCCTAGTATGTACTCAAAAACAGGAGCGTGAATTAGCAAAGCAAATAATTAATCTTGCCAAGCTCTTCTTTGGAATCACACCAGCGCAGGTTCAGCTAAGTGCCTACACTTTTGCAAAATCCAATAATTTGGAAAGTCGGCTCAAGGAGTTAAAAGTCTTAGCAGGTCGTGACTGGTTCGAGGGATTTTTACGACGCAATCCAGAAATTAGATTACGGAAACCGGAATCAAGCAGCATAAATAGTGTGACGGCTTTCAACAAAGAAGAACTTGTTTGTAAACCTGAATGCTTTGATGGACAAATACAAATTTTCTACAACAATGCAACAATAGTCCAAACAAAATCTACGCTAGGGTAAAAAAGAGTTGGTTTTTTAACTAGTTGGGGGAAGGGGAAAACCACTATTGTTATGTGTTCATTTAGCGCGTCGGGAATTCACGTTCCTCCGATGTTCATTTATGCTAGAAAAAGAATGGCCGATCATTTGAAGAAAAACGGACCTCCAGGTGCTGTTTATCATTGCTCAGATAACGGATGGATAACCAAAGATTTATTCATTGCATGGTTTAAGCACTTTGAAAATTACGTTCACGTTTTAAAAGAAAATCCAGTTTTGTTATTAGTAGATAACCACTTCAGTCAGTCACTGCATGCTAAATGTTTACAATTTCTGTAAAGAGAATGGAATTATTATTCTGACGATTCCTCCACATACATCTCTTGACGTAACGTTTTATGATCCTTGGAAAGCAGTATGCAATGCAGAATGTAACAAATTTATGAGAAATCACCCAGGAGAAAAACGCCCAACACCGTTGCAGATTTGTTCAACATCAACAGAGATTTTGAAAGAATTGCAACTAGCGAAAAAGCTACTAAAGGTTTTGAGGCGATGTGCAAATGGAAAATAATAGAACACATGAAAGCGAAAAAGACATAAAACTGAAGGTAGCCAGGTAGACCAAGATAAAATAAAGCAGAACTTGTCATTTGAAGAAATACTGCCAGTTCCGGGATGTTCTGAAATAAATAACGAAAAAGGAAAAAAAGGTGGAAAAAGTAACACTCTAAAATATTTACCTCCACTCCCATGAAGAACATTTTAGAAGGAAATTCTCCGCAAATAATACAAATATCCTCGTTAACCTCAACGTCTGATTTTTCTTCTTCTTCATCACAGTTATGATAGGTTACCCTCTCAAAACCTGTTTTTTCGCCTTTTTTACTTTTGTCTATTCTATGCTCTGTATACAGAGCATAGAATAGACAAAAGTAAAAAAGGCGAAAAAACAGGTTTTGAGAGGGTAACCTATCATAACTGTGATGAAGAAGAAGAAAAATCAGACGTTGAGGTTAACGAGGATATTTGTATTATTTGCGGAGAATTTGGGAAAAACCGGAAAATCTGGCAGAGAAATGTGATATATTCTGGATGAGCTCTCATTGAGTGTACCAGTGGAGAAAAAATTAAACTATTATTGCGAATAAATATTATTCTGGGTAATTGCAGCCCCCGGCTGATATTATCCCCAAACTGCAAGTAATATCGGCCACTCATGTACTATTAAACTACTTTATATTTTAATAAACATATATTCTGTTCCCTAATATCCTGTCTTTACTTTAAAACTCCCATATTTTCTCTAAATAATAAAATACCGTGGATATTCAAGACTTCCCTTAAAGGACCAGTATTACTCTACTCTAATCGTTAATTTATGCACAGAGAATAACCATGTCCATATGCTAAGTTTTCCTTCCCACTCAATCCCTAATCTACAGTCACTGGATCATTATAAAACCTCTTAAAATCCTGTACAATTCGGTATGTGATATTTGAATGAGTAAATATGGAAGATAAGCGCTTAAAATCACTGATCAAGAAGTCTCTGGTTTGGCATGAAACTGCATCTCCCCAGCAGAATTGAAATATTACAGCCTGTATTTCAATGTACAGGGAAGGAACAACAGCAGCAGAAATAGTTTTCACAGATGTGGATTTCCTTCCTGCTACGGTATTTGGAAAACTGTTATGGAGTTAAACAACAAAACATTTTCACAGTTCTGGATTTCTTTCTTGCGTCAAATGCTACGGTATTTGGAAAACTGTTATGGAGTTAACAAACTTTCCATAACTTTTCCATTCGTTTCAACCACTAGCATAAATAAACTCACAAACGCCGGATAAACCAACGAAAGCCTTTCGATTTGTGTGTGCGGTAGTTCCTTCCACATCTACTAGTCAACCAAAAAATACCTCCATTTTAGTAGGCGAGACAGTATCTTCCACATCTAGTGCTTTTTAAATGCCATAAATTAGATTCCATTTATTGCTGATGACCTGCAAAAATAATCAAAATCTTAACCTCCACTCCATAAAAGAAAATGCTGGAAGATAAAGCACACATTAAGCTGCTGCTTAGGGTTTAAAAAAACAAAATAGATTAAAAAAAACGAGAAAGATTTAAACAACTAAAAACAATAAAACACAGCGGAGGTAAAAATAAGAAACCTCAAGCGTTTCGTAAATCCTAAAAGTTATTTTCTGCCAAGAGAAAACTGATAGAGAGCCAGGATAATAATCCATTAAAATCCAGTATTTCCACTAAGTGCATTATCCGTAGCGAAGACTAGGTTTGACGTTTCTACGACAAACACTGGACTGATGGACCTTTGTTTGCTGTATTTGCTTAGATACATAAATTATATTTTAATAATATTACAGCACTTCTGCTAAACGAGTATATTTTCACTTGCTGAATTTAAATAAAACAAAATTATCATACATCTTGTCTGTTTTTCAATATATACTGTTGGGTACTGGGGCACTTTATGAAATTGTGTGAATTGCACTTAAATTATATCATGACACTGAACTCAAATCAATCTGCTGTTTTAACTCTTTAATGAAAAAATAGTAATAATAAAGGCTTAGGCTGGGGTAACTTCCCCTATAATAAGAGATAGTTGTATCAATTTTCCCCAATATGTAACTAGCATGATTCATTTCACTACTACAATAGCAGTCCTCATTTTTATCAATATAATAAATAAACTAACTAATTTTTTATTACTACTTATTCAGAAATCCTTTTATGATAATTTCCAGAATATGTCTAGACTCTCTTAATGGTTACTCTTATCGGATATTGATACTGAAATAAGTTTATTAAGGGTGAAATGTTTTTATCGGTCTGGTTATTTAAACGATTTATTTTTAGACTTTCCAATAAGTATAATTCAAGACTTGTCAAGGGTTCGAAAATTGGTTTAAAAATTTGCTGTGCAAATAAATGCTTTATATTATTAGATTGATTTTACGTTCTAGTAAATTGCTTTTATGTTCCTCTAGCATAGACTGCTGAACAAAAAGTTTGCAACAGTGGAAGACAAGTTTCAAAACCGCTTGATATACCGTACTGCGCATTTCTCAAACTCACAGGTCGATTTAAGGAGAGTTAACTACTGAAAAATTAAAATGTTGCCATGGTAGGAAATACAATGTACAGAGTGTTGGCTAAAACCCAAAAAATAATAACAAATTAATTTTTAACGAAATTTGAGATCAGCAGTTTGATTGTTGAAATCGTCGTACTGACTAATCCTTAGCTATGACAATGCTGATTTAATAATAGCGTCCGTGTTGGAAAATACGAATTATTCCTGTATTTTTAATCCTGTATACAGGGTGTTTAAAATAAATTAAGAAGAAAGGAAAAATATTCATTTATTTTTTTGTTATCAAAGTTTTAGGCAAAATTTCACGTTTTATTTAAAACAATTAAATTAAGTCGAAAAATTCAACTTTAAAACAATTCAACGCAGAAAATCCTGCATTTGTGCTTTTCATGATTTCCCCTGCGGTTGAAAAGTTCTCTAAACCTATTGGGCATACTCAATACCAATTCATTAAGAAAATCTCATGGAACACTTTACCACTACTCTTCTATGGTTTGGACCTGCTTTTCAGTGTTTCAAGTAGATAATGTCGAATGGCTACTCACAGCTTTAAATAAGACCATACGTTTAAGTCTGGAAACTTCAGAGGTCAGTCTTTCCTATAAATTTGATTTTTCTATAAAAACTCATTGACAATTACTATACTCTATATGGCCTAGCGTTAGGGCGAACGAGCGTACTCCCCGTAGTCCCGAGTAAAGGGCAAAAGAAATGGTGCCAAAATTTCGTCCCAATAAGTTCTGGAATTAACTGTATTCCTGGTAGCAAAAAAATCTGTTTAGCCGTTCCCTAGGAAAAACCTCTGCAGGGGCCATGTTTTCTTCTTTATAATATATCTAGAATTTGATTCCCTCCAAATCAGTATTCTTTCATCCGACTAAATTAAGTTGCACTGACTTTCATCGATAAATAAGCATTGCTTCCATTGTTCCCTCCAAGACAGGCGATTTTAATCATAACATCCTATGGCTAAGAAGTAATTTTATGCACTTAACTAAATTTTTTTATACAATGCTAATAGTTTCAGGTTTATATTATATTTGCTATTACTGTCATAATTTAAATAAAGCTTAAGAATTTCATGGTTTCTGCACCAACAAAGATGAAAAGTTAACATTGTACAAGACATTTTGATGGATCTTAGGTATACTTCTGTAACATTTCAAAATCCTTCTATCTTTGAAGTGTCAATGCTGTAAACTGGTGATAAGCTGCTCAACGATTGAACTATGTTAATCAGTTGGTAAACGTATATAGATAGCAGCTTATGATGAACATTTAGGTAATATTTATCATTTTATTATTACATGTATATTATTGTATTTTATTTCATTGCTCTCAGTTAATCAAGCTCATAATCAGCTATTCCGCAGAAACTTTGATGCTCATTTCATGTGATTATTTGCATTATTATTTAATCAGCAGTGTCGCAGGGAACTCTAATAATCATTTCATAGTGATTAGTTTGTAGTTTTATGTTTATAAAGGTATACTTTGGACTAGAATTGTTTATTTACACTGATCAGTTCTTTACTATTTGTATTATTATTCTGATGGTGTGTGAGGTTGATTCCTAGCACTGCTGTCAGAAATTTGTTATTCTCTAGCACCGCTAGCACCGTCGGAATTAGATATTTGATCTGTTTATATGTACATTTACGAGTTTGAGTTGTTTTCAAATTAAAATTGCATATAAATAGTGCCAGAAGTTTTTGCTTTAGTTTCAAAATCGCCTTGGAACTAGCCTTATGGTAATTTATACTGCCTACGTGCACTGACGTGAGGTCTCTGTTTAGGAAATTGGCCAAGATCGAATCTACAACAATTACTCTTTCTGGAACTATTAGTTCTAGTTATTCGAACATCCCATAACATGAGTCGCTCTGATCTAACATCGATTTCTTTTTGGACAATCACAATGTTAGCATTTAAAATGTACCTATATCACCTCACTCTTATGACTGGGATTTTTTGAGCTATGGACAAATTTTAAAATATGTTTCGGTACTTTAGTGTAAGGCTTCCATTTATACAAGGAAAATGTCCAAGTACCCATGGCAAGTTTTATAATCGAGGGTCAAAATTACATGCGTAATAGTCAAAAACACAAACTCAACAATAATTTTTTGGACATCCTGTATAAACTGCGCGTCTCTTTTTTATGTTAAGGAGAGTATCACGAATCGATATTGGTAACAAAAATCATTCCTTGTTTCCAAAAAATTACAAGCACAAATTCAAGAATGATACATTTCTTTCGAAAATCTTTAAAAATATCAGCAATATCCAAAATTCACCAAACAATTTTTTTCATATTTGCCTATGGATTAATATTAATCCAGTAGGTAAGTCAATTTCCACAAAAACTTAATAATCTTTATTTCGCTAAAAATTGCATTTTTATTATTTTACAGGGTTTTAGTCAATGTGGCATTTCCTACCATGAATGAATTTTCATTTTCCAGTGCTTGCTCTCTTTGAGTCGATCCCTAACTTTTGCGAAAACCACAATTCGATACAGCAAGCTGTTTCAAAGATATCCGGGTTTAAATTTGACCAAAATTTTCGCAAACTTTTCCCAAGCAGTGTAGTTTTGAATTTCTGCCTGGTTTATCCAATATAGACTTTAGGACACGTACCGCATAGTTTTTTAAAATTTTCATTAACAGACTTATTAACATCTTCTGAAGTTACTTCATTTTGAGTACTTTTATTTGTTCTGGACTTATTTTCACTGAATAGTACTAATAATTTTGTCAAAGTTTTTATTATTTTTCTTATTTTGAACTAAAAGAGTGGTTTTTTTTTTCAAAATATCTCGCTGATTGGATGAAATCATTTGAGATATTTTCTGATTGACCTTTTATCATGAATTGACTGTTCTTCGTCACTATCGTTTTTCTTGTTTCTTACTGCATATCTCCTCAGTCTTCCGGAAAAACTGCCTTATCACGTGTATCAGAGATTTTATTAGTTTTTGGTGCTTCAACATTTCCTCGGGCTTGACACGACTTTGTAAATGGCAAAATAATAGACGTTTACTCTGCTAGATAACAGGGACGTTTTGCCGAAGCTACAGATCCAGATAGTACATATTTTTTTAAGTGTTTCGTGTCACTTACATCGTAACTGTAATATAGAAACAGGTCATTAGACATAAATTAAACATAAAAAATTAATGCAGATGATTAACAAATATGAACATGCATCTGAAATGCATGCAAAATGAAACAAAAAACTAAATTATTGTATTTCTTTCCAGGTTTTTGCAACACGTTACTTCTTGAGATGACATACTTACTGTTAGGAAAATAATTGCTACAACTTCAGAAGTAATCTAGAAAGTTCTGCAACCCGCCTACCCTCCTACACCTACTAATGGAACATAGGTAGAATCGGATAGAAGATACTGGGAGCTTTGGAATCTATCCAGTCGTGTTGAAAGTATAGACGGCAAACACATCAACAACAAAAATCATGTTTCATTGTTTTGATAGCTGTGTCAATACAGATGGATTTACCAGATTCATCTCCGTTGCTAGACCAAAATACAAATTTTCAATTTTAATCTGCTGAAGACTGATGTCCCACCCTAAAAGCTAGAAAGGGGGTAGATTACCAAGAGGGCGAAGATCAGTTGAATGCTCATTTGGAATGGTGTCATCCAAGTTTAGAATTCTACACACAACAATTGCCCTTAATGCAGGTAGATAGAGTAGACATTAATGTTCAAGCAGGATGCATACGTAATTTTATTAAAAACGATAAATGCATGTTTTTTCGCCCATTAGGAAACAAAGACTCTGAGACAGAGGTCGAAAATGAAGGACTGCAGGGCGATCCGAGAATCTTGAATGAAAGAAAAGCTACCAATCCAACACAAGAGAAACTCTGTGATATTTTTCGCCGTGGATGGCTTATTTAGATGTCAAAAGTAAAAAAACTAGACATTTCAGTTCAGATCCATCTCCGTTGCCAGATCAAAATACAAATTTTCAATTTTAATCTGCTGAAGACTGATGTCCTATCCTAAAATATGCTTAGCAAATACAAAGAGGGTAAATTACCAAGAGGGCGCAAATCAGTCGAATACTCATTTGAAATTATGTCATCCAAGTTTAGAATTCTACCCACAACAATTGCCCTTAATACAGGTAGATAGAGTAGACATTAATGTTCAAGCAGGATGCACACGTAATCTTATTAAAAACGATGAAGGCATGTTTTCTCGCCCATTAAGAAACAAAGAAACCGACTCTGACACAGAGGTCGAAAATGAAGGACTGCAGGGGCGATCCGAGATTCTTGAATGAAAGAAAAGCTTCCAATCCAACACAAGAGAAACTCTGTGATTTTTTTCGCCGTGGATGGCTTTTTTAGAGGTCAAAAGTCAAAAAACTAGAAATTTCAGTTCAGATCCATCTCCGTTGCCAGATCAAAATACAAATTTTCAGTTTTAATTTGCTGCAGACTAAATAATGTCCCATCCTAAAAGATGCTTAACAAACAGAAAGAGGGTAGATTACCAAAAGGGTGCCAATCAGTTGAATACTCATTTTTTGGAATAATGTCATCCAAGTCTAGAATTCTACACACAACAATTGAGGTAGATAGAGTAGACATTAATGTTCAAGCAGGATGAATACGTAATTTTATTAAAAACGATGAAGGTATGTTTCTCGCCCATTAGAAAACAAAGGAAACGATTCTGAGACAGGGGTCAAAAATGAAGGCCTGCGGGGCGATCTGAGATTCTTGAATGAAAGAAAAGCTACCAATCCAAAACAAGAGAAACCATGTGATCTTTTCGCCGTGAATGGCTCGTTTAGAGGTCAAAAGTAAAAAAACTACAGACATTTCAGTTAGGTAAAAAGTGCCTCCAGAAAACAAAATATTTTTTAATTTTGTTCTAAAAACGGTAGATAGATACAATAACACTGTAGAATCAAAAAACAACCCGCTAATTTTACTTAATGTCGGTTTTTAGAATTTCCAAATAAAACACTCTAAATTCAGTTTTTTTTTGAATGAACACTAGGTCTAGGTGGGTGGGTCACGGCCATGTCACTTTTCGACAGTCATTTGGTAGAAGTGGTTGATAGCTCCATATCTGTAATTTTACAGACCATCTTTATGGGATTTTGAGCGAAAATCACAAAAATAGGTCCTTGTATCTTATCTTAAGTTACTTATTGTATTTTTGCTGAATTAGTTACAAGGGACCTAATTTCTTCATTGAAGGATTTTTAGCTGCCGGACTTGGGATAGTCACATGGAATAGAGGTCCCACACACCTATAAAACCCTAGTAAGAACATCTTGAATTGTGGTATTTTTTTTTCTGCTTTGGTTTACCTCTTCCACCCTTACTTGCTGTTTGCTAGCTTACGTGCTTGTGGTGCTCATCATTCTCGCATCTTACATTACATAACCAAATACTTGTGAGAAGTATTGAGTGGATTCTGTTGGTGTAGCTGGATAGTTGTTGAGACCTGGGTATGTGATATTTTATTTCCCTGATGAGCAAATTAATACGACTGACAGCCGTTGCGAAAAGGAGCCAAATGCCACTTTCTAATCAAAATTTAAACATGTTGCAAAC
>MU181917.1:1272809-1285144 GCA_016904865.1 Pissodes strobi
AATTTCGATCGGTCAAGTTTGACCCCCGCATTAAACGAATTTTAAAAATAAATAAACCAAAATTTTGCGCACTTTCTGCACAATTTTGCACACCGTAAATAAAATTTTGCACACCCACGCAAGGAAAACTAAAGCTGTTTTAAACAGGGGGCAAACTTGACCGTTCCCCCCCGTATGTCACAAAATTTAAAAAATTTGGTCCCATTAGATTCGGCTAATTTTGCACTCCTATTTTCAAATTTTGCACACTCTTCTAGGGAAAGTTGTGAGATACCAAAAATTTGCATTTTTCCTCCCGTTTGTCACAAAATTGAAGATTTTTTTATGCCACTATGTTCAGCTAATTTTGCAGAATTTTGTACCCATATTCTCAAATTTTGCACATTCTTCTGGTAGTTTTGCACATCCATTTTCAAGTTTTGCACACTCTTCTGGGGAAATTTAAAATTTTTACAAACGGTGGGGAGGGATGTAAATTTGTAATACCTCATAACTTTTCCTAGAAGACTGTGCAAAATTTGGGAATATGTGTGCCAAATTGTACAAAATTATCTGAACACAGTAGCATACAAAATTTCAATTTTTTTGACAAACGGGGAGGGGGGGGGGGAATGCAAATTTTGGTACCTCACAACTTTCCCCAGAAAAGTGTGCAAAATTTAAAAATATGTGTTCAAAATTGCGCGAAATTAGCCGAATATAATGGCATAAATTTTTTTAAATTTTGTAACAGATGGGGGGGAACGGTCAAGTTTGCCCCCCATTTAAAAAACAGCTCAAGTTTTTCTTGTGTGGGTGTACAAAATTATATTTATGGTGTGCCAAATTGTGCTAAATGTGTGTAAAAAATTATGGTTTATTTATTTTTGAAATTTGTTTAATACGGGGGGGCAAAGTTGGCCGTATTGTATCTCGAATAAACAAATTTCGCTAAGTACATACTTAATTACTATTATTGTAAACTTGGCTCTATAACGTAATAAACCCAATATCCAAATTTTTCAAAAAGTAGTTAATAGTTAGTTAAATTAATTTGAAGCACCAATTTTGCGACGCACTTGCTAGATTTTTATTGAATAATTAGGTGAAATAAAATGATGACAGGTCGGGATTCATAATTTGTGACCATTTCAATAATTTGCCAAGTTGTATATATAATTTGTTTCAGTTGCAATTATACCTATAATCCTATTAAGATTATAAGGGAAGATATTAGAGTCATGGATCATATAGAAGAGCACATTAATTAATGGATAAAAATCTGTTCTCATCACAAACTTCATTAGCGTTAACCTCATCGAAATAAGTAGAAAGAATGCGAGGAATTAATTTCACTTTAACTCATATTTTAATTTTATTCTTTACCCATTATATCGGTCTTTTGAAAATATGCCCCCCCCCCCCCCCCCCCAAAGGTAATTAGAAAATTATTCATAGTTGAAGAAAACGTGAATCTTGTTACGTATGATTGGTTTATCTTAATAACTGTGCCCAAAAACTCAGGGTCAAAAATCTGCAGTAACTACCCAATGAGCAACCTCCTGGAATTGTTTCTGAAAATATTACACTGAGGAATATATAAACTTTACGCGAAACAAATATCATCTACACGATTCGGGTTTAGAAATGCCTTTGGCTTACAAGAAGCCGTACTTAGTTCTTGTAAAGATTCATAAATATAGACTATAAAAAGAAGTTTGATAAAATTCAAGTTCAGAAGATGGTGGAAGTCTTGAGGAATATTTGATTAAAGAGCATTTGCTACGAGAATTCTAATAAATTTGCCCCATGTCTTTAAAATTATAGTAAACTTCAGTCAACTTGGAGTGAATCCGTAACAGTAGATTGAAGAGAGGAACGCACAGATGAGATAAAAATTTACGACGGATAAGATAGCACGGTATATTGTATCCTCAATGATATAACATCTACTTTTTATCAGAAAGTTGGCTAAGTCCGGAAATATCAGACTCAGAAGTGTTTTGTAGTTTGTTTAGTGTTCACCGTAAGGATATAAGCTGTGATGCAAGTAACAAGCAACGTGGGAGTGGCGTCCTAATTGCTGCGAAGACTGACTATGATTCTTCTGAGATTCCTATGGATGCTTCGAATGTCGAGCACATAATTGTTAGGGTTAAAGTTAACCATAACAAAATTATATTTGGCTGCGCTTACATTCCGCCAAGATACCAATATGAGTTAAGTTTTAATCATGTCCAGTTTGTGAATGTTCAGAAGAAATACAAAGACCACATCATCATTATTTTTGGTGATTATAATTTTTCAAATTTAATATGGGATTGTGATAGTATGATGGTTAAAAATGTTAATAGTGATATAGGGGTAATGCTTTGTGGTAAGTTTTCACGTTTGGGACTGTCCCAATTTAATTATGTTTGTAATAAAAATAACTACATTCTGCATCTATGCTTTTCTAACTGTTACATTGGCGCTTCTGAGTGCGGCGCGGCGCCTTAACTAACCGTGATGACCACCATCCTCCGGTTGAGTCAGTATTGTCATTTGACTGTCAGTATATTAATGTGATAAATGAGTTTCGTTACAATTTTAAAAATTTGGATTATGGTGGTTTAAATTAACAACTATTTATTGCGTTACAACTGGGTCGAATTGTACTGACTTCAGGATATTAACAGGACTGTAGATAAATTCTATTGCATCATTTGGGAGGTGTTAGATATGTTTGTACCAAAGTTTATTGTTAGGAAATCCAATTTTCCAGTTTGATTCTCTTTGAAATTAAAATCTACAATTATAGCTAAAAAGACGGCACACAAAAAGTATAAAACAACCAATAGTTATCAGCATTATTGTGAGTTCGATAAATTGCGGCTTGAATGTAAAAAAAACTGACTAGTTTCTGCTATACCCATTATGTGTCCAATGTAAAGCAAAATATAAATGAAAATGTAGGAAAGTCTCGGAATTTTGTCAGGAATAAGGCTCAAGGAAAAAATGACATTCTCCATTCTATGTTTTTGGGTGATCGAGAAGAGACTGGCGGTGAAAAATAGTGGAATGTATTGAGGATAAATATGAGGGTTTTAGGGAAAAAGAATGAATAGCTCTGTTAACTGGCAGACTTATAAGAATGATTTGGTGGATGGAATTAATGTCGTTGAGATAAGTCTCGAGAATCTATTAAATGTATTACTGTAATTAAATGTGGCAATAGGGGCAGGTCCTGATAAAATACCAAACTTAATGCTTAAAGAGTGTGCTGTGTCATTGTGTGAGCCATTACTGTTTATTATTAATAAATATTAATATATAATATATATTAAATATAATAATAATATTTTCCCAGATATGTGGAAACACTCCTTTATAAAGTCTATACCTAAGACCGGCAACAGTTGTGACGTAAGCAATTATAGACCTCTGTGTATTCAGTCCGCAATCCCAAAAGTCTTCGAGAAAATGATTATACCTATATGGGATAGTGCCTTTAAGAATATTATTATTGAAAATCGGCATGGTTTTATGGGTGATCGGTCGACTATGACAAACCTCTTTACTTACACCAACTTTATAGTAGAAGATTCTTTGGATCATGGATATGAAGTTCATTACATCTATACAGATTTTAGTAAAGCTTCCGACCTATTGGATTAGGAGGTTTTGTTGTATAAGCTCGAAGACTTTGGTGTACAGGGGTTCATCAGGGGCTGTCATCTTACTTAAAGGGTCGTACTCTACAGGTTAGGCTCAGAGGGTATCTCTCGCCTCAGTTTGAGGTTGTGCCAGGGGTTCCTCAAGGGTCCCATTTCGGCCCAAAACTTTTTGTCATTTTGATGATATAGGCCAACATTTTGAATCTGATTATCTGCTTTTTGCAGATGATCTCAAGATATTCTATTGTATAAGGACAGATTAGGATTGTATTGTGCTTCAGAGTGACATAGATGCTTTGATGAATTGGCGTGAAATAAATAATTTTAAATAAAATGAAGTAAATATATGGTATTTTGTCGAAGCAGAAATGGAATAGACTGCTCATATAAGATGGGAGATGCTGCAAGGACCCAGGTAACAGTCGTAAAGGACCTGGGCATACACTTTGATAGTGTGCTCAATTTTGTTGACCACTATCAAAGCATTATTAATCGGGTAAATAGAATGTTGGGGTTGGTTATGAGAAAGTCGGGTGATTTTGAAAACTTGGGCTGTATTGTTACCCTATTCACATCTTATGTTCGGTCGGTCCTAGAGTATGGATCCACAATTGGGAGTACATATTATGAAACTCACAGAAATCGCATTAAGCCTATACAGAACAAGTTTTTGAAATACCTTAGATATATTAACAGGGGGTTTTCAGATGAATTGTGAACAGATTAAAGAACTTTTTGGATTGAATACTTTGCAGGGCCGCAGGAAATACCTTCATATGTGTTTTATTTTTAAATTAATGAATGGTATTATAAGCGTGTCTGATATACTGGAAAAAATTGATTTTTATATCCCACCGAGAGATTTGAGAAGGTTTTCTATGCTGTCATGCAAAAAGTGTAATAGCCTGATATCTTATGTGAATGGATATTGTCTTTTGGATTTTGTTGGCATTTCCTTTAACAACTTTAGGTCTGTCTTGAGACGGGAAATGTTTTGTTAGGTACTGAAATGTTTTGTGCTTTTAAAATATTGTTTATCTTGTTAAATTTAATTTAGTTTCGCATAATATGTTTGCGCTAAGATATTTTAATTAATATGTTTAAATTGTGTACAATGTTTAAATATTGTTATATTTTATTTCCAAGATCTTTGTATTATTGTTATCAAATATTTTAAAATTATGTTACCCTTGAAAATAAATAAATAAATATATAAATAGAGAAACCTTAGAAGAACTAGATGAAGAAATTCTGTTGAATAGAGAGATGATGAATCATAACATGTATATTGCGACGATATGGCCATATATATTTTATAGGCTGCATAGAAGAACTACACATCATCGACAGAGTGGCAAAGAGAAGCCAGTAATAAGGTCTGCATGTTAACATCAAGTAAACATAAATCGACTAACAGTTAACCAAAAACTGGCAAAACATTTCAGAAAAGACTCTTATCTCGCTATCAATATTAATGAACAATCACCCCATGAAAATTCGAATTGAAAAGACCAGAACAACAATCTATAAGATGAGTTCCAGATTCAAAAACGATAATCTGCCTATGGAGGCAAAATTTGATTTCTACGCTACTATGTGCTATTCATTTTATTGTATGGATTAGAATAATGGACGTTGACAGAGGCAATAAGTAAAAAATCAGTGGCCTTCGAGATGTGGCTCCATTGGAGGACGCTGGAATCACAGATGCTGAAATTGTCCATAATCCATAGGAAAAATAGTAAAAGCAACATATCAATCACATCATGCGGAAACTGCTTCAGAATTTTTTGCAAGAGGATGTTCTAGGAAGAAGACATCCAAGCCGAAGAAGGGTATCGTGATTAACAAATCGCCGAAAATTATTTTCTATTTCTACTCGAAGTTATTCCGAGCAACCGTCAACAGTATAATAATAGCCAGTATTGCTGCCAACAAAGAAGAAAGAGGAAGAAGAAGAAATCCATAGTTAAATATTAATTACGACCAACCGACAAGCAACAAAAATTGTTAATTATATTATATTTTAAACTTCTTTTTACACTATTTCCGTGTGATAAAACTCTTTAAGGATACAGATCTCATTTATAACAACCTCTTTTTTATTATACGTAAAATGAGTGGGGACACGGTCTGCAAACGAGTACCTATAACCCTTAACAATACTCGTTTGTAGACCATGGTCGGACTGACTTAACATTTTATAAGAAAAAAGGTTCTCATGTTTGTTATAAATGGGATCTATATTCTTAAAGGGTTGTTATAAAATGTAAACAATGCTAAAAGAATCTTAAAATATAATATAATGTCAATTTTCCTTGATTGCATGTTGGTCAAAAAGAAGTAATCCCAACATATTTTAATGTAAATAACATTTAATTGTAAGTAATTCTACTCCTCAAGGACTTTTTTCAGAAAATATTTTAACTCATAAAAGTCAAAAGAAATCCATACAACATAGAAATCTAAAGAGAATACGCTAAATTAAAATATTGCTAACAACATATCCTTTAATGGCGACTTCAATTCATGTAGTGCTTTCGGGGTAGCTAAAATTAGCACACCTCTCGAAATAGCAGACGTTACAAATGCAGTTATAAAGAACTTATTTATTCCCTATATAGGTAATTTCTTTCATACTGAAGTAAAAAAGAGGAAGTCAAAGATATTTGCAGACCGTTGCTGTTAAGATATCACTAAGAGATGCGTCTGAAGCGGGTTCCAAAGACGTGGCTAATTTTAAAGAGCCAATGAAACCCGCACTGTAGGCCATGTGATATATATAAGTTAAATAGAAAAAACCTTATTTTTAAAATCGAACTGCTTTTCTTAACGCTGCATTGCTGCCTATCAGTTATATATTTAGATGCAACGAAAACCGAACGTGTTATTTTCCAACACTTTCAACAAACATTTCAAAATGTTTTATTTAGATTATAGATTTTTAAAATTATAATAATTTCAAGGAATTTGCTGAATGCTAATATATTTGGAATCATGTGTCGGAATTTTTGGCAAAATCTTCTTTTCTAGGATCTTCAAACAATATTTCAATATTTTGCTTTCAAATACAACGGGGTGCATCATAATTTTAATGGTATTCCGTTATGTTTAGAATAGGAGTTTCAAATTAAGTAATAAATCTTTCTGGTTCTCGGCCCTTAATATAAACTTCTAAGAAGTTTAATCCCATAAGTTTAATACACTAGCCATGGAGCCTTCTTGAAAACTACTTATAACTACTTTTCGGCCATTAAAAGTTAGAAAACATAATTCTAAATTTAAGTTTTGGGACAGATGGTTTCCATTCGCCGCTGCTTTTTCACTTAACCTGGTTTCGTACTATTTTTGTATTTTCTTTGGGAGACGTAATATCCTGTTGTCTTTTATATAACGCCGGATCTCGCATGTTATAGGCAGACCAATACTGAGTGATATTTCCATAGATTTATTAAATTCTACTAAAACATTAAATGATATACCGAAATTGAAGTATCATTGATCAATTAAAACGAGCAATTTATGGATGCTATAATTTTCTTTCCCTGCAGTAGTAGAACTTGTAAAAATTTCGGATTCTGGTTGGCAGACAGTCGTCAATATCTCGAGGTGACGTAACTCAAAAAAAAATATTAAACGGGAATGCTCTACTACAAAACCACGATGTGGCGGAACTCAATTTCTAGCAGTTTTCAAATTATGGAAAAAGTAACAACGGACATTTCTCATTTTCGTATACGAAAAAAGGCTACGAATAGTCTTGTCTCTTGCGAAGTCCTATTGTCATTTTGAGGTATTTTATGTTCTTTCTCATGTCTTTATTGATGTGGTAGGACTAGGATTGGTAATCTACATTATTCTGTAAAATTTTGTTTTTTTTATCTCTTTATCGATGAGCATGTAAATAAAAGCTATTGGGAATATATCTTAGAATCGTAAGATTAAACGAATTTACTTGAGTGAAGTTTAATCTTGATTATATGAGCCTTTGTTCATGGTTTTCTACACGAGCATTAACTCGGCCTAAGAGACAACAGAGCGACATTCTCTGAGTCCTTGGGCAATTTTCAGCAGGCGCATTCACGTCGCGGGGGTGAGCCCTACTCCTTGGTAGGTGGCTGAGTTCTGCTGAGGACCTAGTATCGCGGCGTATATCGCGTTACCCGTGCCCAGGGATACGGGCGAAGACCACACCGGCGTTGGAGACGGAAAGGAAGGATCTTGGTACGGCGGATACGGCGCGTCGTAGGTAGCGACCAAGCTCTAGGGGAAGTAGAGATGCAAGGGCACCCATTTTCCCTAAAGGCGGAAGAACCGTGAAGTGGTCAACGGCATGGAATCAGGAAAACAATGAGAAACTACCTGACTATATCTCCCATGAGCACATGATGAGTATAGTTCTCGATGTTAATTTTGTGCCATATGACCAGAGCAGCACTCGGCGCCGGATCAGTTCCGGGCAGTCTGGTGTGTAATTGGCGACCGGGCAACTGTTGCAGGTTGGTAAACTATATATTCTCGAACGAGAACTAATCCGGGAAAGGATTGTTGTCTAAGGCATTGCAGAAACTCACTGGAAAGAACAAGGACATTTCGAAACCAAAGATCATGTAATATATGTATCAGGTCAGGAGAGAACAGGAAATAGTGGAGTCGCAATACTTGTCTCTAGGAAAATATCAAAATTTGTCGAAAGCTACCTACCCATTAGTGATCGCTTAATAAAAATAACCATCAATGCTAAACCCAGTAAAATTCATATTATCCAAGTATATTTACCTACCACTGACGCACCAGACGAGGATGTTGAAGAGATATATAGTATAATTGAGACAGTAACTCAGCAAATACCCTCTATATTATCCAAGCATATTTACCTACCACTGACGCATCAGACGAGGATGTTGAAGACAGAAACTTAGCAAATATCCTCTAAGCTAAAATTAGCAGTACCGAAAATGACGACCACATACGCTGCGTCCTAGGCAAACATGGGCTGGGCGTCAGAAACGATAGAGGAGAAAGACTAATCCAGTTCGACAATAACTTCACAGTGATGAATACAGTATTTAAGCACCATCCCCGCCAACTCTCAACCTGGATATCTCCAAACAAGCAGTATAAAAACCAAATATATTATGTTCTAATTAAACAGCGATGGAGATTATCGATATACAGCATAAAAGCAAAACCAGGCGCAGATTGCAGTTCCGACCACAAACTGCTGAAGGGCTATCTAACTATAAAACTGCAAAAAAGGAAATTACCCAAAAATCCTACAAGAATCACATGCTCCGATCCCACTCAGCTGCAGAGACTGATTGACAACTGGAGACCCTCAACAGTCATGAGTCATGACAAGAGACAGGATTAAACATACCACAGCACAATTAACTGACGCGAAATCAAAACCTCGGCCACACAGGCTGACTGATGAAACCTTACGACTGCGACTTATAGAACACAGAATATTTCTACGAAACTCAAATCTAAACGGGAAAGAGGAACAACTACAACAAATTAATTTTGAAATTAGAAAATCCTGTCGACAAGATAAAAGTAAACAAATAAATGAGATATGCAGAGAACTAGAACAACACGCTGAATGCAACGAATCCAGAGAATTGTTTAGTAAGGTCAGATATACCTCTCACGCGAATTCACTTTAAGAATACAAATAATCCAGGATGAATTCGGTAATACTGCAACAAACACTATGGAAATTGCTGAGGTATGGAAGCGCTACTGCTGTCGGTTGTTTAGTGGTAACACTAATAATGAAACAAACGTTGCCGTTTTGGAAGGCTTCCAGAAAGAACCGGACATACTTAGAACTGAAGTAGGGAGAGCTATTAAAAAACTAAAGAATAGGAAAGCTCCTGGAGTGGATGCTATAACAGCTGAAGTGGTAAAGGCAATGGGTGAAATTGGCATCAACATCATGTACGCACTCTGCAAAGAAATCTGGCAGACCGGTAAATGGCCGAATGAGTGGTGCCAGTCCATCTTTGTGCCAATTTACAAGAAGGGGTCGCCATTAGAGTGTGGAAACTGGAAACTATAGAACAATAGCATTAATTCCGCATGTCAGCAAAATATTTCTAACCATTCTCAATGAGCGTCTAAAACCATTCCTTATTCCTTCTACCACAAATATCTGATGAACAAACAGGATTTGTACCAGGAAATGGCACTAAGGAACAAATTTTAAATGTCCTTCAAATAATCGAAAAAGCACGCGAATTTAACGTAGAGATGTACCTATGTTTTGCCGATTATTCAAAGGCTTTTGATTCTATTGCTTGGGAGTCGCTATGGACTATTCTTCTCGAAATGGGAACTCTTCCCCACCTTTTTCATTTAATAAAACAACTGTACGAAAGCAACACAGCTGAAGTTAGGGTGAACAACACATATTTTGACAGTTTCTCAACTAAAGCAGGAGTAAGACAAGGATGCATTTTATCACCAATGCTATTTAACATATATCGCGAATACATCATGCGTAAAGTGCTACAAGACTGGGATGGTGGAGTGTCGGTTGGAGGAAGAAAAATAAATAATCTAAGATATGATGACGATACCTTGATCATCGCAGCTAAAAAAGAAGAAATGATGCACATAATGAGCAGTGTTAGCCGAAGTTACGGACTCGAACTCAATAGACAGAAAACAAAATAATGGTTGTAGATCGACAGAACAACAACCAACCTCATATTCGAGGAATAGCTGATTTCGAGGTGGTTAACACGTTTAATTACCTTGGCTCCATTATCACAAATTCGGGAGGTTGCGAAATGGAAACTAAATTAACAAGAATATGGAAATCAACTGCAAATACCCGAAACGCTAAGCTGCGAATAGCATGCTCGATCATATTTTCCATCGCAACGTACGCAGCTGTGACATGGACGTTGAAACAGTCGGGCAAAAAGAGAATAAACGCTTTTGAAATGTGAATTCACCAACGGATCCTGCGAATACCCTACATGTATCCATAGTAGAAGAACTACATATTAAGACCCGATTAGCCACAAAAGTTAGTAAATCAATTTTGAAATATTTTGGACACATCTCTAGACAAAGAGACTCGATGGAAAGACTGATCGTGGAAGGAAAGTTTGAAGGGAGACGACCACGTGGGCGATCACCAAAGCGATGGGTGGAACAAGTCAAACACATGGTGGACCATAGTCTGCCGGATGCGGACACCTGGCACAAGATAGAACCGCCTGGAAAGAGACTATCAAAAGAATCGATACATGATGTCGCCAAGCTTTCTTGAGAGCAAAGGACTGAGGAGGAGGATATGAGCCATCGTCGAAATAAATAGGTAAAGTGTAATATCTCTCTATCAGTGCTAAACGGTCACGTGTTGAAAGAAAAAGAAACTGGTAGCTCCGCGAATAATTTATAAAATTAATACTAAATAATTATCTTTATTATTAATCTAAAAATGCTTTGGTATTTAATTCCTGTACTTATTAGCCATATAACTTACCTTACAAATAAATGTCTGTCAACTGGCAAATTTCTACACCCTGCCAGGACGCCAATGTGGTTCTCGTCCCTCATATCCAACCAACCTTTCTCATTTCAGATCTATTATTATCCTTCCTACTATGTCAAAAATTTTATCGCCGAGCTGCTTGGTAACTTTATTACTCAAAATAAGATCTTACTTCCAACTAAATCCGGTTTTAGAACCAGCCACAGTACTTCAAGTGCGTTGCTTAAGGTTACTGACGATATCTTTCGTGCCTGCGATGATAAGGAAAATACATGCTTAATTTTGTTAGATGCAGCTTAATGAGGGCAAAGCTTAAGTTGTGTTCTTCGGAAAGGAAAAGGAGCAAATTTCAAATAACTAAGTACTAAATATTAAGCTTAATGACGTTATTATGAAATATGCGATTGTTTGTAAAAATCTCCGACTTTCTATGGATAGTGAGTTGCGCCTTGAAAATCACGTTTCACATCTTCTTCAAAAAACCTATTCTAAACTTAAAGTACTTTATATTCATAAGAGCATACTTGATACAACTATTACACTTAGGTTGGCAGATTCTCTGGTTTTGTCACATCTCTCTTATTGTATTAGTGTCTATTGGCCACTTTACAAAGACAAATTAAGTCTTCAACGATTACAAAATTCTTGTATAAGATTTGGGTAGATTCTTCGTAAATTCGACCATATATACCCAGCACTTTCGTCAATCTAACTTAGGTTGGAGGATCGTTTTCGGATGCAGCTTATATGTCTTGTTAATAAGATTACTGCCACCAAGCAACCCTTATCTTTATGAAGAGCTAATTAGGAGCTCTGTCATTCACCCGCTGGAGACTCGTCATCGGGATCTACTTAGCATCCCCAGGCATAACACTCCTCAGTTTTAGCGCTGTTTTAGCTTTAATGCTTAATAAGCCCCCTGATGTCAAGGGGCACCTAACCCATCCGTCTCTAAGCCTAGATTGAAGAAGTATATTGCTCAACTGCAGGAAGACCTGGCTTAATCTTATCAGTGATATATATACTTATTTTTTTATATAAAACCTGGTTAGCTAGGGGGTTGTATAATAGCAACTTTGTTGGATACCGCCCCTATATCTATTGCTTTTTACACCTAATATTTTAATCCCTAAATAAAGACATTTATTATTATTATTATTATTATTATTATTATTATTATTATTATTATT